>SJYQ01003744.1:1065728-1078191 GCA_006410935.1 Redunca redunca
TTTTTGGCAAGGTAATAGGTTATAAAAATGAAAATTAAAGGAGTAATAGAGGACTTAAAATAAAAAAAAAATTTTTAATGATAATAGAAATATATCTAGGAATTTCTCTGGAGCTGTTGTGGGCAGTGTGGGGTCATTTCAGTTTCAGATAGTTCCTTGATCTGGCTTGTACTTCTCAAGATCTATAGGCCCCTTCCAATGTAGTCGGTGCTAACTACAGGGTTTTAATCTGTTGCACTTGTCACTTCCAAAGAAGTTCCCTCTGTTTATTTTAGCTTCTTCTGTCTGCTGGTCTCTTCAGTGTCTAATTTCTGCCTTGACACAAGGGGGCAAAGGTTGTCACTTATCTGGGCTCACTTGTTCAGTCATGCTGTGGAGAGGGAGTAACACTGCAAACAAATGCCATTGGCATGTTTGGGGAGTGCTTGCAGTGCTTTGGCCACACTGGGTTTGCTCCCGCTCACGTCATGTGCGCTTCCCCAGTCTACACGGCTCTAAGTTGCTCTGCTGGGAACCGTCTGAGGCAGGCCCTGGGTTGCCTGCCGCTCAGGTTCAGGTTCTTGGGTACTCCACAAAGGTGCAGACACGGTTGGGCCTGCGTTTTGTGCCCTTCCCAGGTCTGAGAAGCTCAGGCGACCAGGTGCTTGGTGAGTGCAGTCTCCCCAGGTGGGGAGTCCATCTTATCAACTTCCCAGTCCCAGCCACTCGGTTTCCTGGGTGGCAGCGGGGGTGCCCATCTCAGGTGTGCTGTGTGTCTCTTCTGGGGAGCTGATCTCTGGCTGCAACCCTCCAGGTGGATGTCAACCGTCCAGAATCCCAAGAAGTCTTGGTTAGCAACTGGAAGCCTGCTTGCAGTTTGGTAGAGGATGCCCCTCTGGGGGAGATTGCCCCTTTCTGGCTCTGGCTGACCACCCCCCCTCCCTATCTCCAGCGGGGGAGGGGCTGGCCCATGGCCTGCTAGATCTCTTCTGGTATTTGCTCAGTCCTTTGTTCTGTGAGCAGGCCTGGCAGTGCCTTAGGTTAGGGCTTTTCACAGGATAGTCCTCTCTCTCTCTCTCTCTCTCTCTCTCTTTTTCCCTCTCTCTGGCTGTCCCATAGTTTGGGTTGCTATCTCAAGTTAGTTGCATCAGATTGCCCTCAGGGCATTCAGGCTCGTTCCTTACCCTAAGCAATGCAGCCCGCACCTCCCTGTTCAGCCCCTGCTTGCTGGTAGCGGATGCGCTGGGAGTTGCGGGTTAGGCATGTAATCTGTGGGGTTTATTTATTTATTTATTTTTCCTCCCAGTTATGTTGCCCTCTGAGATTCCAAAACTCCCCACAGACCCGCCGGTGAGAGTGTTTCCTGGGGAAACTCCTCTTTTAAGACTCCCTTCGCAGGGTGGATCTCCATCCCTACCTCTTTTGTCTCTCTTTTTATCTTTTATATATTATCCTACCTCCTTTCAAAGACAATGGGCTGCCTTTCTGCATGCCTGATGTCCTCTGCCAGCATTCAGAAGTTGTTTTGTGGAATTTGCTTAGCGTTCAAATGTTCTTTCGATGAATTTGTGGGGGAGAAAGTGGTCTCTCCATCCTATTTCTCTGCCATCTTAGGACCACCCCCCAATACTAGAACTTTTTAATATACCTTGATATTACTGCTGCTGCTGCTGCTGTTGCTAAATTGCTTCAGTCGTGTCCAACTCTGTGCGACCCCATAGATGGCAGCCCACCAGGATCCCCTGTCCCCAGGATTCTCCAGGCAAGAACACTGGAGTGGGTTGCCAGTTCCTTCTCCAATGCGTGAAAGTGAAGTCGTTCAGTCGAGTCCGACTCTTCGCGACCTCATGGACTGCAGCCTACCTACCAGGCTCCCCCGTCCATGGGATTTTCCAGGCAAGAGTACTGGAGTCGGGTGCCATCGCCTTCTCCGATATTACTAAGTTTCCTAAATATCCTACTTGAAAAGCATGTTAGTGAATTTTGGACCTTTGGTCTTTTGTATGCATTTTAGAGTCCACTTATCAGATTCCATGCTAATACTAATATATCTTTGCTTATTGAAGTTCTATTTGGCTCTTTTTCATATTATCCAGTTGTATTTGATAGTCTCTTGTTCCTAATTCAAATTTAGAATTATTTTTTGTCTCTTTAAATATATTAAACATATTTCTATTCTTGGTTGATATTAATATCTTTGTTTCCATGGATCCACTGTGCTCATGTTCTCTTTTTTCCTTACTGTATTTTGCATAGATCTGAAATAGGCCACAGCTTGCTTCCAGAACAAAGTTAGTGAAGCAAGATATACTGATTCTGTACAACTTCTCAGCTCCTGGGCTATGATTTCAAAATGTGTTTTCTCAGTTTTGTTTGGATATTCTGTATTCAAATTTCTGTGTGCTGATGTAATTTCAAAATTATGCACCATTAGATATTTTGTTTTTCTCTTCTTTACTGTGACATAGTACAGAATAGTGATTAAGACTCCTGTTGTCATATTGTCTGAATTCAAATTTGGACTTTACCAATTACTAGCTCTGCAAAATAAAATTTACTTATGTGAGCCTGTTTCTCATATTAAGTTAGTATAAATATGGTTCAATGGTATATTAGGCTATTGGTAGCAGTGAATATGTGAACGCATGTAAAGACTGCATACTGCTTAGTACATAGTGATAGCTCAATTAACATTCATTATCATTAGTTCTGTTGTTTCTCCTTTAGCCCTAGCACTGATACCAATAAGGATGTGGATTGACTGATATGTGCTGAATATCTGGCTTTGGGGCTGCTCACTAGCAGCTATAATATACATTTCAGAAAGTGAAAATGAAGTACTGATGGAGAGGAAATTTAGTTTACACTGTACAGACAAAAGAGGGCTACTTATAGACAGCATAGCGTGTGGTAGCTACTTATAGACAGCACTAGACAGCACTTGAGTGTGGTAGCTGTCTCGGGGAAGTCCTGCCCACATGATGGAGCTCTTCTCCTGCATTCCCAGGAGGTCTGAGATGTCAGGGCAGTGGAATGCAGCAGGGAGAAAGAATCATTTGGTTCACCGTCCTCTGGAAATTACATATGTTGTTATGGTTTTTTTCTCCTGGGCATTAATCTTAAATTCAATCTCAAAAGACTTGATGAATCATCTTAATCATCTTTTCCTTTTTTTATGTCCAAAGAGATAAATTTACTCAAAGCATTCCAGTGGTGGATCCCCAAAGAAGTCTTTTGGGAATGTAGTCCAAAGATAAACAAACTGTAGTCTTAAGTTATATTATTTTAGAAGAATGAGTGTGTGCATTATAAATGCAATGAAAAAAGGACTAATTTTTTTCTTAGCCTAAATTTAAACATTTTAAATCAAGTTAAACTTGAAAATGTGATTTTAAAATATCTTTTTTGTTGTTTCTAAGAGTATTTTTTTTTTCTTCTTCTTTCCTTTCTTCTGGTTCTCCAGAAGCTACTTGCCTTGTCACTACTCACTTCCTCTAGTGTTTTGAAACTATAGGGCCTCACTAAAGCAAAAGGGATTTCACAGCTCTCATTTTCTTTCAGCACTCAGCTCACCTGGTAATTTTCTTGAGGATTATCATATACTACTACCGTTAAAATATTCATTAACACATTGAATCAGACCTCTCAGTATAAAATTATTCTGAATCTACTAATTAGTCAAGGTGAGACATTTAGCACATTAAATTACTTTTACTTGGTTTTATTACCATTAATGACTCAGCTTATTATACCTGAACGATTTTTAAGTCCTTAAAAAATAAATCTGCAGTTTAAAAAAAAAAATCTGTGTAAATTTCCAGTGTTTAAGCTCACTCTTCTGGTTTGTCCCTATACATGTTGCATACATTGCAGACACCTTTACAAAATAAGATTTTTCTAGAGATTTATGTGTATGTATGTGTGAAAACAACATTAGAGAAAGCTAATTTTGTAGTAGTAAATTGGCAAATAGTGTGTGCCAGAGTCAGTGCCTCACTTTCTCCCCCATTAATTTGGCTGGTTTGATTCTGTTTATGTAGTATTATCCCCCCCAAGGAGGGGGAAAGGTTTTTTCATCTCTTCTCCCAGGACAAAGACTGGACTTAAGATTTATACCTGAGTCTTGGCTTACATTCCAAGAAGGCTAGCGAAAGAAGGGATAACATACCGAAACTCACCTCTCTTTTGAAAACATCTTAAATTGAAGGAAGAAAGAAAGGACTTTTAAAGGAAGGATATATTTTGATTGAATTCTTTATACTATATTGATCTGTAATCACAAGACAGCTTATCACTCATTTACATTTATCCTTTTTGTTAAGTGATACATAAACATACTGTTCTTAAAATAACTATTTGCATTTTGAGTTAGTCTTCAAAGTGAGAAACGATTTCCTTGAGAACATGTGGACTGGCAACAAGACCCAGAAATGCATTAGAGTGATTTCATGATGTATATGGATCACAGTGTATTCCAATGACCTCTCTGAGCTGTTGCCTGTAGTTTTATTGCCATACTTAGTAATTTTGTCAGCTCATGAGCCTCACTCATCTTCCCTGCAGTCTATCTGAGGACTTACCTATACAAAGAGGATGCTACTGTAACTATTTTCCTCAGGTACCCCAGTGTGGTAAAATAATATATTTAAACATTGACTTTAATCTTCAGTAAGAATATTTCACAGCAGTGTATACAAGTATAAGTGTACTCACCTATTGCAATTGAACAGAATGTCAAGAAACAGTGGACACTTTTACTAGTTAAACATTTCTAGATATTTCTATTTTATTTAATTAAAAATCCTATTTGGGACACACTAAATTAATTTAACGACCCATAGTTTGAAAAATGCTATTCTAGAAGATGTTTACATAAGAAAAATATACTTGTAAGTACAATTTTTCACCTCTCTTAATTAGTGAAAACTTATATTGTTGCCAATAAAAGCACAGAATAGTCTGTTTTGCTACACTAAGGTGACAAATCTTATCCTCAGAAAAGAAGCTTTCCTTTTCATTTCTGTTAGGCTTTGTGGAGAAAGAAATCACCCCATTGACCCAATACTTTCTCCCCAGACTCCAGGTTTGAACTGTTTACTACAGCTATTTGGGGAAGTGTCTCTTAGGTCCTTGTATAGTTGGAAAAAATATATATTTACCTGACATTTATAGTTTACTTTTTGCTTTATGGGCCTTGTGTGAACGTTGTCTGCCATTCAGCCACAAGGCACACAAGAAGAAATAGAGTCCCTAGAGGAAATATCATAAAGAAAATATAAACTCCTTATTTTATATTGTGTGTATCAGTTTTTCTTGGTTGTAATGAAAAAGATAACACAAATCCATCTCCTATGTGTTTTTGAAAGGTAAATTGCTGATGATTTGACAATGCTGCAGACTCAGTTACTGGCTGTTTCATTCAAGTTTTGCTATTTGATGAGATGAAATTGACCTTGGGGATAAGATGTGCTTTTCACAGTTAGGTCACTGATTTGGTGAAAAGAACATGAGACTATCAAGACCATCATATAACTTCTCATCTCATGGCTCATCCAAGGATGTATGCTTAGAATTTAAGGCAGGGGATCTCTCTCACTTCTCTCTTTTTTGGTTTTTAACTTTTTCAGCAAAATGAAAAAAAAAAAAAAAGTATGTTTAAATGTCTAAGAGATGAAAAGCTGAAAACCAAAGATATACTAGGTAAGTTCATACAACATCATAGCTCCTATATGATTTAGGATGAAAATCAAAGCAAAAGATTTAGAAATTTACTCTTGACCAGAAGAGAGAAGGGGAAGAAGTGATGCCACCTGGAGTCTTTAACTATTAAAGTCCCCAATAACAACCAGCATCAGCTCTTCCTTGGTTATACCTAAGATCAATTTGTCTGAAGATGGTCAAATTTGAGAGTGTGGAAATAAAGATAATAAGAATAATATATAAACTTTACTGAAATAGCTTGCAAATTATGAACAGTATTTTATCAGGAGCCAGAATACCCAGGAATTTTTCAAAATATTTTTATACAAATGGATTTTCTTTTTTTGGATTTTCTTGCAAAAATATCACTTATGGTAGATATAATTTATATTGACCTTCTCACTCTATTTGGCTTGAGACAGTGGAATAATTAACATGTAATATATGAAATACACACAGTTTTTCCTTGACTGTCATGGGAGTTTTCATAATTTCAGAATTCACCATAAATTAATACATTTTCAAGAAAGGAGCATTCAGTGTTTCAGTTTGATAAGGCTTGTCATAAAATGGAGTATCCTTCCTTATAAATGAGAAAAGAATGTAAACATGAGAAAACCACAGTAATCTCTTTTGAGCGTTTGCAGATTTATCTTATTGATTTAAATAAGTAACACAAATCCCAGTCACTTTACCTGGGAGCTGTTATCACAGACTCTTCATGATGAATATCTTGGCACTCTGTACTGGGATGGGACTCAACCTTGCCATCAGAGAGCTGTTTTAACCTTCAGTTCAGTTCAGTTCAGTCACTCAGTCGTGTCCGACTCTGCAACCCCATGGATCTCAGCACTCCAGGCCTCCCTGTACATCACCAAATCCCAGAGTTCACCCAGACTCATGTGCATCAATTCGGTGATGCCATTCAACCATCTCATCCTCTGTCGTCCCCTTCTCCTTCTGCCCCCAATCCCTCCCAACATCAGGGTCTTTTCCAATGGGTCAGCTCTTCACATCAGGTGGCCTACGTATTGGAGTTTCAGCTTTAGCATCAGTCCTTCTAATGAACATACAGGACTGATTTCCTTTGGGATGGACTGGTTGGATCTCTTTGCAGCCCAAAGGACTCTCAAGAGTCTTCTCCAACACCACAGTTCAAAAGCATCAATTCTTCGGTGCTCAGCTTTCTTCACAGTCCGACTCTCACATCCATACATAAACACTGGAAAAACAATAGCCTTGACTAGATGGACCTTTGTTGGCAAAGTAATGTCTCTGCTTTTGAATATACTATCTAGGTTGGTCATAACTTTCCTTCCAAGGAGTAAGTGTCTTTTAATTTCATGGCTGCAGTCACCATCTGCAGTGATTTTGGAGCCACAAAAAATAAAGTCTGACACTGTTTCCACTGTTTCCCCATCTATTTCCCATGAAGTGATGGGACTGGATGCCATGATCTTCATTTTCTGAATGTTGATCTTTAAGCCAACTTTTTCACTCTCCTCTTTCACTTTCATCAAGAGGCTTTTTAGTTCCTCTTCAGTTTCTGCCATAAGGATGGTGTCATCTGCATATCTGAGGTTATTGATATTTCTCCCAGCAATCTTGATTCCAGCTTGTGGTTCCTCCAGCCCAGCGTTTCTCATGATGTACTCTACAAGAAGTTAAATAAGCAGGGTGACAATGTACAGCCTTGATGTACTCCTTTTCCTATTTGGAACCAGTCTGTTGTTCCATGTCCAGTTCTAACTGTTGCTTCCTGACTTTCATATAGGTTTCTCAAGAGGCAGGTTAGGTGGTCTGGTATTCCCATCTCTTTCAGAATTTTCCACAGTTTGTGGTGATCCACACAGCCAAAGGCTTTGGCATAGTCAATAAAGCAGAAATAGATGTTTTACTGCAACTGTCTTGCTTTTTCCATGATCCAGCGGATGTTGGCAATTTGATCTCTGTTTTCCTCTGCCTTTCTTAAAACCGACTTGAACATCTGGAAGTTCACAGTTCATGTATTGCTGAAGCCTGGCTTGAAAAATTTCGAGCATTGCTTTACTAGCGTGTGAGATGAGTGCAATTATGTGGTCGTTTGAGTATTCTTTGGCATTGCCTTTCTTTGGGATTGGAATGAAAACTGACCTTTTAACCTTAAGCTCAGGTCATTCCACATTATTGCCATGTTTTAATTAGTACTCCTTTCCTATCTTCTGTTCTCTCCCATACTAGCAACCTCTTGAGGCTCTTGCTTGATTCACCTGTTCACTGGTTACTCCCTTCTCTCCCAAGCCTTTCAGTTCTAGCTTCAGCAAACCCTATGCCACACTAAAATCACCTTAATTGCTAAACTTTTCCACACAATATGATTTTAATTTTTGTTGCCCTATAGAAACCCTAGGAGCTTCTCCAATGGCTCAGCAGTAAAGAACCCTCCTGTAATGCAGAAGGTGCAGGAGACTCAGGTTTGATCCCTGGTTCAGGAAAATCCCCTTGAAGAAGAAATGGCAAGCCACTTCAGTATTCTTGCCTGGGAAACCCCACGGACAGAGGACTCTAGCAGGCTATAGTCCTTGGGGTTGCAAAGAGTTGACCTTCTGAGCAACTGAGCATGCATACAGGTAAATGGTATCTTTCTTTGTGGATACAAATGCCCCTGGAACATTTCAGGCAGAAGTATTTGTTCTCTCAGCACATCAGTTGTGGCAGGTTGAATGATGCCCTCCTACCTGTCCCCTGAAGATGTCCACATCTTAATACCCAGTGCCTGGAGATTAATGTACTTTACATAGTAAAAGATATTTTGAAGATGTATTAAGTTATGAATCTTGAGCTGGAGATATAATCTTGGATTATCTGGGTGAGTCTAATATAACTACAGGGCTCCTTAAAGGAGGCAGGGCAGAAAGATAAGAGTCAGAGAGAAAAAAGTTATATGGAATGAAACAGAGTTCAGAGAGAAGATGTTATGCTTTGGGCTTTGAATATAGAGGAAAGAGCCATGTGTCAAGAAATTCTGGTGGCCTCTACAAACTAGAAAGAGCAAGGGAACAGGTTCTTTTTAGATCTTTGAGAAAGATCACAGGCCTGCCTACATCTTGATTTGAGCCCAGTGAAACTGACTTCAAGAACTTCAAGAGAGTAAGCTGGTGTTGTGTAGTGCCACTAAATTTCTGTTTTGTTATAGCATCATTTGGAAACTAAAACACCATTATTTATCAACTTTTGTGGCAAAAAGCATCCCCCCTTGAGGTTTATGACATTCATCTATATAAATCCTTAAACTCCTAATTTCTTTTCACAATTATAAAAGACCCTGGCACCTACCTCTTCTCCATCTCCTGCTCTTCCGTCCTCCCAGAAGCCCACCGCCTTTGTTCTGCTCTGGATTTTGTCCCCAAGAACCACTATTTTACTTCTCTCTTACCTAACTTCAGTATTCATTCAAAACTCATGCTTGATTACCTAACTTTTCTTAATTCCCTTGGATCTTCATCTTTCTATGACATCTATGTTGTAAACCCTCAGGCTAAAGTTAATATCACTGTCTGACTTTTATAACTGAGGTCTTGAAGATTGCTAGAATAAAATTTCTCAAATATTCAGACTGCTCGATACAAAATCATGGTCTCCATGGTTAACCAGATCCTTAAAAACTGGTCATGACTCATTTTATGTGGCCGCAAACAGTTCTGTCTCTCATTATCAACAGTGATTGTTATAAATCTTTATAACTCTTCTTAAACCTCTACAAAAAATTTACATTTTCCTCTTGTGACAGATGATCTTAACTTTTGCCTTACAGATAAAATTAAGGTCAGTGAACATGAATTATCCTTACCCAGCACTGCCTATAAGGTATGTAAGGCCCAGGAAAAATATTTTGCAGGGTCCATCTTGGTAGAAACTGACTTGATTTTTTAAAATTTAAAACATTAATGGAGCCATGTGAGTTTTAGTAATTATTGGTGAGGATTTAGGTTCCTGAGTAGAGTCATCTGTGTATCTGCTTATTGTCCAATCCGTGAATGAGAAAATTCTTCATAGTGTCTCGTACCATCTCTTCCTGTTCAAGTCCAGGAACCATGGCTTCATGGTATTTATTTCAGATGAGCCACTTCTGGTTAAGTTTATCTCCCACCATTAATAATATATAACAGTACTGTGATTGCTTACAATGTTGATATTAAAGTAATATATATCTTCTTGCCTCTGCAGCTCTCAGATATCATTTTTTTAATGGTGGGGCCATGATTACTCATGATGTTGTTTCATCCATTGTCCTATCCATGAATACAGGATTCTAACAACTCTCTTGAAGGTTGTTCTTATGCTTAGAATTCTGCCAACCACACTCTTCTTTATCTATATGTATTTCTTCAGATGTTTCAATTACCACCTATAAGTAGGTGGTTCTGAAATCTGTATCTTCAGTCCCAGTCTCCCTATTGATCTTTTTCCAGGCCTCCAAATACCAATACAACTGTTGCTTCTATTTCCAAACCTCATAGCCATTTAAAATTTGACATGTTCTAAAAATGAATGTATCCTATTTCTTCTTTCTCATCTACTGCTCCTATACTTCTTGTCTTAATTTTTTTTGAAGTATAGTTGATTTATGCCAATCTCTATTGTATAGTAAATTGTCTCAGTTTTATATATATAACATTCCTTTCCACTATGATTTGTAACAGGATATTCAATATGGTTCTCTGTGCTATATATTAGGATCTTGTAGCTTATCTATTCTAAATGTAAAAGTTTGCATCTAACAACCCCCAAAACTCCTAGTCCATTGCTGTCCCTTCCTTCCCCTTGTAATTACTAGTCAACTCATGTCTATGAGTCTGTTACTGTTTTACAGATAGGTTAATTTGTGTCATATTTTAGATTCCACATGTAAGTGATATCATACAATATCTTTCTCTTTCTGACTTACTTCACTTAGTATGATAATCTCTAGTTGCATCCATATTGCTACAAACAGCATTATTATTATTTTTTATGGCTGAGTCAGTATTTCATTTTATATATGTACCACATCTTCTTCATCTGTTGGTGGACATT
The DNA here is from genome assembly GCA_006410935.1 of Redunca redunca. Taxonomy (NCBI): domain Eukaryota; kingdom Metazoa; phylum Chordata; class Mammalia; order Artiodactyla; family Bovidae; genus Redunca; species Redunca redunca. Next base: position 1,076,463 of record SJYQ01003744.1, read on the forward strand.
TATGTTGCTTCCACATTTTGGCTATTTTGAACAGTGCTGCTATGAACATAGGGGTGCATGTATGTTTTTGAATTATAGTTTTCTCTGGTTATTTTCCCAGGAGTGGGATTCCTGGGTCATATGGTAATCCTATTTTTAATTTTCTGAGGAACATCCATACGGTTTTCCACAATATCAACTTACATTCCCACCAGCACTGTTAGAGGGTTCCCTTTTCTACACATCCTCTCCAGCATCCCTTATTTGTTTTAATAATGGCCATTCTGACTGATGTGAGGCGATATCTCATTGTAGTTTTGATTTGCATTTCTCTAACAATTGGTAATGTTGAACTTCTTTTCATGTGCCTCTGGGCCATCTGTGTGTCTTTGAAGAAATAGCTATTTAGGTCTTCTACCCATTTTTTGATTGAGGTGTTTGTTTTTTGATATTGAGCTGCCCGTGAGCTGTTTGTATATTTTGGAAATTAATCCCTTGTCAGTTGCCTTGTTTGCAAATGTTTTCTCCCATTCTGAGGGTTGTCTTTTCATTTTGTTTATGGTTTCCTTTGCTGTTAAAAAGCTTTTAAGTTTAATTAGGTCCTATTTGTTTATTTTTGTTTTTATTTTCATTAACTTTCTCAATCCTTTTGTTTCAACATAATCTCTTCTTTCTCTGAAATCCCATGCTATTTTCCAGTTCTTTTTTGATTATTATATTTCATCTTTAATGATAAAGTCATTTTAATATTTGCTCATTTGGGTGGGAGCATCCAAATCTCAATTAAGGGAGAAAGTATGGAAAACCAATGCATGAAATTTAAAAATGTATGGACTTGGGATTCACACTAATTTTAATGGAAATTTATTATGGAAAATTTTAAAACATAGAGAGTAGTATAATAAATTTTTATGTACCCATCACCCAGCTTCAACAAGGATCATAATTCTGGCTTAATTCAGTTTTGTATCCCTTAATAACTGAGTGATAATGGGCAATTGAGATGGAAATTAAGCTACTGCCTGTGGAATGGATACAAAATGCATGGAAACAAGTGTAAATTTGAACCTGAGCATGGTTGTACGTTCAATAACATCTGATTTGCACACATGAATTTCCATTTGACATATTTTAACATTAATAGTTTTCTGTTAACAGTTTGGTTTTAAAGTTTCCTATGTTCCTTATATATGTGTATCCAAACAGTTTAACCAAGTTTCATTATGGAGTGAACCACTTTGGTCTTTATTTCAGAATATGGTAATTTCCATCCTTCCTTTCCTTAACTCTTCCTTTCATAACACCTTCACTCCTTCCTTCCTTTGAATCTGTTTTCTGGTGGTAAATTTTCAGAGCACTCAACTCTTAAGAAAAGAACACCTAGGGATTTCTGGAATGTTAGAGGTGATGAGACATCAGAACAATAAACTGATTTTCCCACTGCCATCCCTTCAAATTATTTGTGTATGTATGTGTATGTGTCTTTATATAATGACCAACAAGTGTAAGATATATTATAAAAGTGAAAGAGAGCTATGGGTTATTATGCACTAAAAAACTAATTTTTAAATGTATATAAAAGGTGATTTTTGTTCATTACCACATTGAAGAGTACTTTCCAAAGTGAAGAAAGATAAAATCCACATTATTACAGGGACTTTTAAATAAGTTTTTCAAAACATATTTTTAGGAAACAAGAAGCACCATGTGAAATACAAATAAGACTTGATAAATTAAAGATATAGGCTCT
>SJYQ01003744.1:1078200-1112655 GCA_006410935.1 Redunca redunca
GTGAGAAATACATGAAGAATAAATGAAAATCCAATAGACATCAGTTATCTTTAATTATATCTATTATTGAATAAGTGTACAAAGACATATTCTTCTCACTTTTCTAACAGTAATAGCTTTTCCATTGTTATAACAATCACACACACACTCAAACTATGTGAACAATATAGGTCAGCAGCCAGTTATGTAATGAACTTTGTGGGATAATAAATCAGTTTAAAGTGATTAGTCTTTTAGAATGCTTGAGCACTACAGTGAATCTTTGGGACTTTTGTGGGTGGAGAGAAAGGAAGAAGCAGAGTGATGAATAAATGGTTAATAGTATATTTTCCATGGATCTGTCCAATACCCAAAAGAATAGTGGTCACTGAAAATGTTAAATTATACAATTTGTGCAAGTTGGTTTGGTNATTTTCCATGGATCTGTCCAATACCCAAAAGAATAGTGTTCACTGAAAATGTTAAATTATACAATTTGTGCAAGTTGGTTTGGTAGCTGGATGAGCAGAGAAATGTACATGGGTAACTATGTTTCTTGTTAGCATTCCTGGGATGCTTCATTTGTTAATATTCCATTCACATAGAAAAGCCTGTCTTTTCAAAGGTTTTTCAGCACAACTTATGTTTTTTTCCTTCAAATTATTTTCATTTTCTGCCAAACCTTGCTGATGATGTTGACATTTTGTACTACCCAGGCAGTGATTCACTCACACATTTTGTTTTGTCCACACTGGTTTAGTGACTCTTGCCATCCTTACTAACACAGTAATTATTCTGGTTTGCACTTACATTAAGCAATTGAGAAATTAAACAGGCATTAATCAATTGCTCAATGTAAGTGCAAACCAGAATAGTTAACAACTATATGGCAGATCGTAAAGGTAGACTGCAAATATTTAGGCAATATTTGTTCTAGAGCAGCAAAAGATTTTAATGTCATATTGTTGCCAGATAATGGAGAGATAGGAAAGAAATTGGAGGTGAGTACTAGATGATGTTTAGTAAAGACTTTTTAAAGGGAATCTCTGAAAAGATTTGAAGTAACCATTTTGCATTTAGCATATTTTAGTTCCAGCTTATAGTTGTTATGTCCTATTCCAATTTTATCTGCTGGATTGTAGGTTAAGTGAAAATGTAGTTCTTTACCATTGTTAGTGAAAAATTAAACTATTGTTTTCAATGACATCAACCCAAGAAAAAACTTGTATTTTAATATCAAATTAAGAGGCACATGCATGCCTTACCTTTAAATTTATGTTCAATGTTTAATTTCTCAAATCTTTTTTTTTTTTTCCTGTGAAGATAAGCTTAGCCCTTGGTTTTCCCTGTTCTTTAACAGTATCATTGTTATTTAAGTGAACTTTAAATTTTTTGAATCAGGAACTGATGATTATCTGAGTCCTCGCTTTTCTTGTCTAATAAAACAAGGATGCTTATCTTTGCCTTCTTTCTCAATCTAACCTTTACTTCTCCTTCTTCTCTTCCTTATCATTAGCAAGCTCTTAAAACACATTGTGTTAATAATAGCTTATGTAAACTATCCATTATAACTATTCTAATCCTTGTCTGCTTTATTTTTTGGCTTTATTGAATGCAACCAGTAGAATCAGTTTATAGCATGTTCATTTTATCATAATAATATCCATTATTATTTTGTATGCGTGTGCCACATCTCTCAGGTATCCATAGCATTTTAACCAAACAGTATCATCAGCAGGTCCTTAAATAAGTGATAATGGCAATACTTTGTAAAAGATTAGAGAATACTTTTTTCCAAAGAATAGCAAAATGCTGGCACTTGCAAAATGAGACAATTCAATTATCTTCCACATCTTTTCTGAAATATTTGATATTTTTAGGAACTTAATATCTCTCCAAGTAAGTTAATATAATATTATACATAACTAGTATTCATTGTTATTCATCGATACAGTTAGGTAACATATTATGCTATAGACTATAGTTGAGAGGACAGATTCACTTAATATTGTCATCACTCCTTGCCTTTTCTAAACAGATGGAAATGAAGCTTTCAGCTGAAAGAACTTCCTTGAGTTGACAACTCAACATTAAATCTTCCAATTAAGCATGACAACTGTGGTGCAAAAGGTGAAACGAGAAGGTTCTACAACAAATGAAACAACCCCAGATTATCCATAGTACAAGAGTATGAAAATAAAAATTGGGCCGTTCAAAATGTAATAAAATTAACCTGGAAGTATTCCAGTCTGTCTGTAAAAAACAATGATAAGAGAGAGAAAAAAAAGTGGATGGAAAATTTCCTGGTGAAAAACAAATATGCAACTGGGACTTGGTTTGTATTTTCAAACAGATTAATATTAAGCTAGGTTGGCATTCTCCAGCTAGTTTTTATGACGTGTTATCATTTCTTTATTCTGCATAATCAGTTTATATAGTTTTCAATATATTGTTTTATGGTCTAATCCAAACAAAGAGGGCCGTTCATTACCACAGCCATCCCAAGAATTTATTATTCAGTTAACCAGCAATCCATGTATTTCAGCTATATTTGAGGATTTGTGCTTCTTGCTTCCTAAGAGTTTTCTGTTGAAATGAAAGGTGAATTCCAGGTTCAGTCTCAGATAGGGACATGTTCTGAATGGTTTTCTACCATATTCTGGAAGTTATATTTCATAATTCATTAGGCAGGCACTAAAGTTGCAGGTATTAGTGGAATATTTTGGCTGGTAGATCTGCTTTGCAGGGCTAGTGAAGAGAAGAGCAAAAGAATGGAAACTACCATTTTTGGAAGACAATGAAAGTTAATGAAAATCGTGTGAGTGGGCAAGGAGAACTCCACACTTCTAAAACTGTATTTGAAAATATCACATATTATACTTCACTCTTGAAGATATTGAGAAATGGAATATTTCCTGCCATATCAGTGAACAAGGATGCCATAATCATCAGCAACTGTAACTCCAATGTGATCTGATCATCCTGAGGAAACTCAGGAAGGAAGAGAATGTCTGCCATTGAGCAGCCATCAGACTGCAGCCACTCCCTAGGATGAGCCTTGAGGAAACTCAGGTTGTTGCAAAAACACCAAATACTGGCCCCAGATAAGTGAGGCGCATATCAAAGGAATGATTTCAGTGAACCCAGGTTCTTGCATCTTCCCATACATAGAAAAGCACTAAATTCCTTGACTTGAAATATCTTGTTTTCTTTAATTAAGAATAATCTTTTGATGTTCAGACTGCCTGCCTCGTGTTGCAAAACTCCTATATAACGTAGATTTTCAGTGTAGTTCTCTCAGGGTTATTTCAGATGCTGTCTCCTGGGGTTGAAGCCCTAAAAATTTACACCAAATAAAACATACCCCTCAACTTTTAGGTTATAAATATAAGTCCACAGTATTCAACATGCCTTAGAATATTAAAGGCTCTGATAATAAACTTCATTTAGCATAGAGATTCCCAAATTTATTTCACCAGGTATGCTTTCTTTCACCACAGACTTATTAATATAGTGAGGAGCTTTGTTTGTTCCACATACATTTTGGGAAAGAGTATATATTATCACTTCTGGGAAACAATAACAAAGAGACTAGTCGGAACAGAAGTAAAGTAGCTAGCTGGCTGAGACCACATGCAGTGGGCATGGAGCACAGCTCCTGAGGGTGTGAATAAGAGTGATGGAACAGGAAGCTCTGATCAGGCAGAACAGGAAATAGCTAGCTATTCAAGCTACATTATTTGACTTTTGCTTATGTCCTGGATGGAGAAATGTAATGCTGTAGCGGAGAAGCATAGGAGCAAAGGAATGGAGTCTGCTGCAGAAATTTGTCTCTAATCAGAATTTAAGAGGGTTATTTTATTGCTCATATAATCGTCCCCATCTTTGATTCTTCTTTATTAAAAAAAAATTAGCAATAGAATATCTGTCATCCAAGCCACCTCCAAGATAAAGAAGCAATCTGTTCATGTTGTAGACTCTTCCACTGGGAGAAAGAACTTACATGGGAAGAACAGGAGCTTTAGGATCAGGCTGAATCAGGTTCAAATTCTGGATCACAACAAATTCATGGCCTTGGGAAAGATATTTCATTTCTTTAATACATTTTCTCTCAAGTATGGATAATACTATATACTTCATGCACTATGATGTGCACTTTCAAAGCAATAGGATGTTTATCCTGGCATTATGCTGTTTTGCATATATTATGTCATTTGTTTCTTATAATAATCCCATGACAATAAGTTTTATCATAATATCTATTTTACAGAGGAGAAAACTGATACACAGAGAAATGTCACAAGTTACCTGCATATTAAGAGGTGGAGTTAGGATTTTAGTCTGATTCTGAGTATACTTTTCAGGCTGCTATTCTGCCTAGATATGCAGTAGCTGGAGGGAGATGATAAAGTGTAAATTACCTGTATATCCTTAGATGTTTAATATTAACATATTGACAGTTAAACTAGAATTCTGCTGACTCTAAATCTCCGACTACTTACTCTGGAACTCCAGTGTCTACCAAAGACCTCTCTGAATATTCTTAGACTCTTCGAGATGATTGCCTGGTTCTTTTGCAATGGCAGGGATTGTAGCCCACCAAGTTCCTTGGTCCGTGGGATTTCTCAGGCAAGAATTATACTGGCGTGGGTTGCCATTTCCTTATCCAGGGGATCTTAACTCAGGCTTGAACCCACATCTCCTGCATTGGCAGACAGATTCTTTACCATGAAGCTACCAGGGAAGCCCCTTTTCACAGTATCTCTCTCAAAAGTAAAGAGGATGGATTCTTTCCTGACTTACATAGTAGAGCCTGCAGCCTATTTGATTCTAGGTTGAGTAATGCAAACCATTTAGTCTATTACTACTACACTATCCTTTCTCCTGGCACAAATTAGTTGGATCTAAATAGCTTTTTGTATTTGCTGTCATTCTGAACTTGACTAACAATATCAACTTTTCTCTGACCCTTAGTGTTTATTGCTGAGTTCAGCTCATTGTAGAAGCTCTCGTTTTGATGGTTTCTTTCTTAACATCACAAAAATCTTATTTATTTTACCTTTTTCCCTCACAGACATACCTGCATGTGTCTGAACCCCACCTGCAGAAAAAACAGTTCAAAATACCTCCATCTGAGGAAAGTTCCTTAAGTCCATTGTAAGTCAAAATTTTGAAATCAGTATCTGTAAGGAGATATGTCAAGTAATATGCTGAGTATATTAATAACTAAATTTCATTTCTTACCAGTCCAGGACTATGATACACAAACAGGTTAATAATTTCAAGTGGAGTGATGGAACTGGCTCATACTGGCTCAGAGACTGTTAAATTTTACAAAAATTTCCAAGCCAGTGGGTAGCTTGAAATCAGCCATGGTGGGAGTACATACACCATGGAAATCAACAAATTCTACAAATCAGTGTTTCCTCCCCCTTCCCTCATTCCACCCTCAGAGAACTACCTGTTAGACATTTCCCAGGGCACCATGGCTTTTCCATCTTTTTTTTGTTTAGAGCTAATAAAAGTTGGGGGTTGGCAGGGAGTCTTCAGTTCAGTTCAGTTGCTCAGTCGTGTCCGATTCTTTGCGACTCCATGAATAGCAGCACGCCAGGCCTCCCTGTTCATCACCATCTCCCGGAGTTCACTCAGACTCACATCCATCGTGTCCGTGATGCCATCCAGCCATCTCATCCTTAGTCGTCCCCTTCTTCTCCTGCCCCCAATCCCTCCCAGCATCAGAGTCTTTTCCAATGAGTCAACTCTTCTCATGAGGTGGCCAAAGTACTGGAGTTTCAGCTTTAGCATTATTCCATCCAAAGAAATCCCAGGGCTGATCTGCTTCAGAATGGACTGGTTGGATCTCCTTGCAGTCCAGGGGACTCTCAAGAGTCTTCTCCAACATCACAGTTCAAAAGCATCAATTCTTTGGCCCTCAGCCTTCTTCAAAGTCCAACTCTCACATCCATACATGACCACAGGAAAAACCATAGCCTTGACTAGACGGATCTTAGTCGGCAAAGTAATGTCTCTGCTTCTGAATATACTATCTAGGTTGCTCATAACTTTTCTTCCAAGGAGTAAGTGTCTTTTAATTTCATGGCTGCAATCACCATCTGCAGTGCAAAGAGGAATGTTGAACGTAGGATAAATAAAAGAAGTCATCCATTTGTAAATTCAGTGAGAAATTTTTAAGGAGCTGCAGTTCCCTTCTAGCAGGTCTAGGCTGTCTTTTGATACTGAATATTATAAAGATTTCAGGTAAATGTTTTCTGATTCAAGTAATATTGCAGTTAGCAAAAAAAAAAAGTCTGAAATTAAGTATATTTTATTTTTGTTGCTGTGAATTTAGTGATATAAATCTTTAAAAGCTTGTTTCCTAAGTAAAAGTTGACATATAATAGAACCCAAGATATTTTACTTTAGTTTGAATCAACTTTAGGTTTAGGCTCTCAACCCTGTAGGCATATTAGAATCACCTGTGTGCTTTGTAAGCTCTTTGATGCCTAGGACCCTCCCCAGATCAATTAACTCAGATTCTGGAGGTAAATCGCTGGCTACCTTGTTTCTTAGGTTCTCCAGGTGATCCAATGTACATTGAGGATAGAAAAGTGCCCTGCAGCCTCCAGAAACTCCCCTCTTGGTTGAAGACTGTGTGTGTTTGAGGCAGGATGTGGGCTGGTTTTCTGAAGTGCTGGTGTTTCCTCAGAGACTTGGAGATGAACACAGAACTGTAAGTGGTTTGAAATTTAAATTGTGTTGTTTAAGCATGTTTTTAATAGTGTACTATTTATTGCTGGCACACCTTGAAGTTGTAGTAAAGACATTTACAAAGGTAAAACACTTATAAAAACACTGGGGAGTAACTATAAATCTTGGAAAAATCAGTTGCAAATCAACTTTACTTTTCTTGCTGACTGTAGAAGTAAATCTCAAGTGAGAAAGGGGTAGGATTTCTCTGAAAGCATTTCCTGGGTATTTCTTCACCTATCTCCATGATATTCTTTTGTTAAGAGAGATTGTTGGGTAGAAACTGAAGTAGTCATGTCTGACTTTGCATTTTCCTTGTTGCAAAGTTGTTGTCACTTTTCTTCTCTGGTTGTGGTATAAGACATACAACTTTTATCTAATAGTGTATTAAAGGATGCCCTGACTTATCCCTTTTGTGGCCCTGAGTGGTGGGGAAAAGAATGATAGTATTCCCACCTCAAATGTATTAAAAAATAACTAAATAAATAACCCAAACCAAAACCTAAGCTTTAAAAGAAGTATGAAGATATCCAAAGAAGTTCTGTTTTTTTCCAAAATATCTTGACTCCCTTTTAAAAACAAATCTGAAACACTCTCAAATTTTTAGTGCCTTAATTCCATTTACAGGTTGCCTATTAGGCTGAGTAGCCCAGAACTAGAATCAAAATGACTTCTCTGTTTTTGCTGACTTCTTTCCCAGAGATTTATTAACCATGAATATCCAATTCTTGACATGGCCCAGTGACTGAGATTACAGTCTGAAGATGATAAATTATCACAAAAAATGATACATTGTGAAAGAAAAAGTGAAAAGTCAGAATAATGTTAGAAATCTGATCTAGATGACAAATACTGAAATAAGAGGCAGTTTGCCAGTTAATCATATTTATCTGAAAAGCCGTAGAAAGGTTTAAACTCATTTCTTTATAAAAACATTGCAGATTTTTAAAAAAATAAACTACATGAATTGAACTTATATGAAATCTTAATTCAAGAGCAAGTTGAACTTATAATAGGCTTTCTCTAGAACTGGTCTTTGTTTTCACATTATCCATATATGTGGGAGAAAACCACTTAATTGGCAAAAAAAAAAAAAAGATTCCCACTTATAACAGTTATAAAAATAAATATATTTAGGTGCAATTATCATGTTAATTTCATACATATTAAAGGAGTTAAAGTCAATTTAGTTTTTTAGCTTCTAAGTGGATTTCTATGAAGAAATTAGAAAGTCACATTTAGATTCAATCACACTGAAAAGAGTCGAGAGTAGTTTTTCAATAGGTCATAAAAGTACTTCTGTGTCTTACAGAACATGATTTTCAGACTTCCTCATGAAGAACATGAAAAATAGAAATGATGTGTTAAAAATGACATGGTGGATAGCTTTAATATTGCAGGTTTCTTTTATACTCTATTCTCAAATTCATCTTGAGTATGAATAGTTATCACTTTTATAAAGTATAGTGAGGCTGAAATCATGTGATGATTTTGTGTCTAAGGGCTCATTCTTCTAGGAGGACAAGTTGCACACAAGAGGACTTCAGAGTATTGTTAGAAAGTTATGATTCTTTTGGTTACAAGAGAGCAAGGGGACATATTTAGATGCTTGAACTTTCTGAAGATGGGCCTCAGAAATTTAAGTGCATTAATTAAAATATAATATATACATAAAGGATAAATAAATCATCTCTCTCTCTCTATATATATATATATAGCTTGATACTATTTTACGAATTAGACACACCTGTGTAGCCACTGCTCAGATTATGATATAGAAGACTAGGAGCACTCCTGAAGTACCACACATCACCCCCTTAAGATAATTGCTATTGTGACCTATTTCATCAGAGATTTGATTTGTGTGTTTGGGACTTTTATATTCAATATAAATGAAAACATACTGGATGATATCATTTGTTTACTTTTGCTCAACATCTTGTCTAAGATGCAACCAGGTTGCATGTATTTCTTTATACTACATAGTATTTCATGAGAAGAAGGTACTACAATCTTATTTATTCCTTCCATTGATATACTTTTGGGTTCCCTGTTTATTGCTATAATGACTAATGCTGCTATAAATATTCTTAAACATGTCTTTTGTTGCACATATACAGACTCTTCTACTGGGAATATGTCTAGAAGTGGATTCCTGAGCTGTAAGAGAGGTACATGTTCAGGTTTTCAAAATACTGACAAATACTTTCCAAAGGGGTTCACATCAACGGTGTATGAATACAGTAATGAAGTCTGGAGCAAGTCTGTGTAGGGGCAACCAGGGTCAACCCTGTATGTTTTACCAAAATAGACATGCGGTAATGGAAGTAGTGTTAGAGCTGGAAATGTGAATTTGGGACATGGATGCTCAGTGGATGGCTAGAAAAATGGAAAAGAAAGAAAACCCAAGAGAAGAACTTTAGGAGATGCCTGCTTTTAGGGAGAAATGAAAGAGAATCAGGCAAGATGGACATATCAGACTTGGAGTAAAGGAAATTCAGTATTAAGTGGAGTGAATGAAACATGTACAAGGAGGTACAAACTCTGTTATGGCATATAGCAAAATGTTTAAAGTTGCCATAATTCAAAGAGTATCCTGGTATACTTCAAAGAATACTAATAAGTTGCTATTGGATTTGGAAATCATTGTCCTGGTTTACATTAAGAGAATAAATTTTAGAAAAAGAAAGGGTGTGGAAAGCTCTTTGCAATGGAATAAAGAGTGAGAAGGAGGAAAGTAATTGATGAGTTTAGGTTCTCAGTGCCAGAAAGATGGAGAGTCTAAAGGGATGAAGAGAGGACACTTTGGGTAACTCAACCTGATGAAATGGAAGGTGCACTAAGAGTTTGAAAAACTACAATGAGTAGAATCTGGACAGATGTGATTGGCTCAGTGGTGTGTCTATTTTTTATCCTTTAGGCCATAGTGATCTCTCATAGGGTGGAAGAAAAGAGAAAATATTAAAGAGCTTGTGTCCGTCTCTCTGCTGTTAGGGGTATTTCAATGAAATATTGTCAAAAGAACATACTTGAAATTCAATGAAATTGTGAATTGATTAGTAAGCAAGCAGAAAGGTGATTCAAATTTTGCCAGATCCCTTCTTTTTTAGAAGCCTCATTTCCTAGTGCTTGTCATATTCTATTGTCTAAAACCAAGGATTCTCAGCAGTATTAGTCCAGTCGGCCCTCCATATCCTTGGAGTCCACATCGGAGAGCTCAATAAACTGTGTACTGAAAATATTGGCAGAGGATTCCAGAAATTTCCAAAAAGTAAAACTTGAATTTGCCATATCCTAGCAGCATAATGTCCTGAAGTTGATGAAGAAACATCAGATGATGGAATAAATATTTCATTTTGTAGTCTCCAGATTTATGAAGACTATACATATGCAGCCAGATTACATGGAGTCCCCTAAATTTGCTTGTGTTTTAAATGAACTAACAGTTTGACATCAGTGACATTTTAACACTGTTGAATTACCCCCTGGTGGCTCAGCTGGTAAAGAATCCGCTTGCAATGTGGGAGACCTGGGTTTGATCCCTATCCCTGGGTTGGGAAGATCCCCTGGAGAAGGGAAAGGCTACCCGCTCCAGTATTCTGGCCTGGAAAATTCCATAGTCTCCTCTATAGTCACTGGGGTCACAAAGAGCCGGACACAACTGAGCGACTTTCACAAACACAGACAAACCCAGTATATAAAAATATTATAGAATTACTGTTAAATAACATCTGACTACTTTGATCCACATGCAAAATCCATTCTTAATTCTATTAATAATTCAAGTCAGGGTTATCTGAGGCAAGGCATTTGGATTAAAAGAATTTTCTTTCTGATGCTGACTATTTTATCTTATGACATGCCTAGTGTATTAAAATAATCAGATACAAAGAATATTTCATGTTTCCCACTCCTTGACTTATTATTGTTGGGCAACATTGCATTTTAATGATAAGGACTATTTTTTATTTTTTCAGGGAGAGGGCTGTTAATGATACAGATGGCAGATAGTGGTCTGTTAAATTCTCTTGAGTAATATGAGGCAATTAGACATGCTTCTTAACACAGATTTTTCTTGTGAAAAAGTAATGAATTCTATCAGTAGACTAGAATTTCTCAATATGATCCTTGAACCAACTGCATTAGCATCATCTGGGAACTTGTTAGAAATGTGAATTATTGGTCTGCCCATGCCAAGCCTCCTTTCCTCAAACTGAGTCAGATATTCCATCTCCAAATTCTGATGGATGTTAAATTTTGAGGACTACTGCCTAGGACTATGGAGACACTGTGATGGTGCCTATCATTTCTCTCACCTCTTCATTTCTACCTTATCATTCAAACACTGTAAAATAAAATGAAATACTTAGAAAGTGCTTCTCCTCCCCATAAACTTGTCATGTCTGTGCTGTGATATGTTGCTGCACATAAGTAATTTCCATTTATCAGAAGGATGATTTGTTTGGCTAGTGTATTACTCATGTGTTCATGGTGTCCAACATGTCACCTCCAACTCTTGCTGGCAGTTTTGCTGGTAGAATACTGCTGGATGCAAAAACAAAATCTTTTATTTACTGCTACCTATCCTCTGCTTACTTCTATCAACCTTAGACATAGAGTTTTGTATTTTTTTTTAAAGGAAAACAGAATCAGTAGGATGCATAAGCGGAAAATTAGTGTAGGAACTGGCTTACACAATTATTGAGGCAAAGATGTCCCATGATCTGTCCTCTGCAAGCTTGAGAGCCAGGAAAATGGTGGTATAACTTTGTCTGGGTGCTAAGACCTGAGGATTGAGAAGCCAATGGTGTTAAGTCTCAGTTCAGTTCAGTTCAGTCGCTCAGTCGTGTCCGACTCTTTGCGACCCCATGAATCGCAGCACGCCAGGCCTCCCTGTCCATCACCATCTCCCGGAGTTAACTCAGACTCACGTCCATCGTGTCCATGATGCCATCCAGCCATCTCATCCTGGGTCGTCCCCTTCTCCTCCTGCCCCCAATCCCTCCCAGCATCAGTGTTAAGTCTCACTTGAGGTCAAATCTCCTGAAAACTAGGAATGTTGAGGGAAGGGGAATATGGCTGTCACCCTTCGTCAGCCTTTTTGTTCTATTCAGGTCCTAAACACATTGTTATGATACCCACTCTTATTGGTGAAGGTGGTTTTTACTTAGTTTGCAGATTCAAATGCTAAAGTTTTCCCAGGACATCAGGTATAATGTTTGTCACCTATCTGAGGATCCCTTAACCTAGTCAAATTGACAAATAATTATTACACAGTCTCACCAAGTTTCTTGTAACTTGGCCTGCTTGGTTTTATTTCCCATTATTCTCTAGCCTGGTTCATCTAGTCTCTCCAGTTTCTGTGTGAATGTTTGGGAACCTTAAGGTTATTTTATAGCGCTAACATACTCATTTTGAACAGTATATCTTCATTCCTCCCCTTGCACATTTACCAAGTCCTTTATTCTCATTCTCCACCACTCATCTAATTTCTTCTCTCTCTGGTTGGAGCTCAACCTACCCATGTCAGTAAGGAAACCAAATCCAAAGAGGGTAACTCAAGCAAAGGCCTAAGCATGAGGACTGGCCAGCTGGACAAAGGAATATGGCCAGGCAGCAACCTGGTGGGAACCAAGGATGAAGGCCTCTCTGGCAGATACAGGTTCTAAAATCAGCAAGTCTCAAGTGATCTCTGTTGGCAGATGAGGTCTAGGCATAGTCAGGATGGCTTTGAGACTGGCAGAGGCCAAGCCTGTAGGTTGAAGACACCAGCAAGTCCAGCTGATAGATTGTAAAGGCCTACAGAAGTCTGGTTGCAAATCCTCCAAAAACTATTCCCTGGTTACCCTCACTCTCACTGTTTTTTTTCTGTGTGTGTGTTTTGGGGGTCTTTTCTTTGACCAAAGCTTGTTAAACATCTCACAACATAGGACTGACCTGGTATCCTGCTCTGTTTTCTTGTACTGTCTTTGTATTGAACCGTGTTAGTCACTCAGTTATGTCCTCTTTGCTACCCCATGGACTGTAGCCCACCAGGCTCCTCAATCCATGTGATTCTCCAGGCAGAATACTGGAGTGGGTTGCCATTCTCTTCTCCAGGGATTGAACTGTGGTCTCCAGGATTGCAGGCAGACTTTTTACTGTCTGAACCATCAGGGAAGCCCGTCAATGTATTAGTTCATGCTTCAATAAAAAAGTACTATAGGCTAAGTGGCTTAAACAACAGAAACTTCTTTCTCATAGTTCAAGAGGCTGGGGAGTCCAAGATAAAGGTATTGTCCTGTTTAGTCCCTGGGTGAGGGTTCTCTTCCTGGCTTTTAGCTGACTGCCTTCTCCCTGTGTCCTTACATGGTAAGGAGTGAGAGAAAGCAAGTTTAGTTGATCTTCGTTCTCTGACCAGAGGTTATCACATCACCTGCGTTGTGATATGAATTCTTAATCACTCAGCTGGTAAAGAATCTGCCTGTAGTATGGGAACTCTTGCCTGGAAAATCCCATGGATGGAGGAGCCTCATAGGCTGTAGTCCATGGGGTCACTGAGAGTTGGACACAACTGAAGTGACTTAGCAGCAGCAGCAGCAGTAGTATGGGAAACCTGGGTTTGATCCCTGGGTTGGAAAGATCCCCTAGAGAAGGGAAAAGCTACCCACTCCAGTATTCTGGCCTGGAGAATTCCATGGACTTATACAGTCCATGGGGTCACAAAGAGTCCGACACGACTGAGCCACTTTCACTTCACTTAGGGAAGTCCCAAGTTTCTGCTGTATTGAGCATTTGCTTGTCTTGTAATTCACTGTGTTAGCCTCTGGAGAAGAAAAGGGGTCTAGAAACAGTAACACTGCTACAAGCAGTCTTGCTCACTAGGCCAGGGATTACAGCATATGAACCTTAAGGTGTGCTTTCAGATCAGAAAGCAAAAGCAGATGCATTGAAGGTTGCTCATTTTAATCTAAAATAATTCCTGTCCTTTACTTGGAATCTAGCCCTATTCCTGGGAAAGCATTTCAACAGCTAAAACAAATCAAAGAACAGCATATACTGAGAAAACGCCATGTGCCGGGTTCATTCTGGTATACTGATGACTAGCTGGAATTATTTCTTTCAGAAAACGCGTTCAATTTGGAGATCAATTTGGAGAGAGGTGAGTGGAGGTTATTTTGGACACATGGACCAAACTGTTAGGAAAGCACAAACAAAGGTCTGCTAACAGAGCTTTCCCTGTACTCAAAAGAACACTTCTCTTGTACATTTCAGGTAAAAATACAAACTCTCATTGTGTTCCAGTGTGTACACTCAGTGTGTTATATAACTGGGCTCTGCTTTCTCTTTAAATATGAACTATTTCTTGAACAGAAATAACAAAAATCAAATTCTATCAGATTAATGCAAAACTTCAGCTTTTTCCCAAAGGACCTTTTTCTAACTTATCTTTATCAGCATGAAACCCCCCTGAGAATATGGTGAGCTCTGTTTCCTCACTGAGATACCACAGTGTGGAGTCTGGCAGCATTTCCACCATTTACCACCCACAGAGCTTGTGGTTTTTTTTTTTTTTAAGTTGTTTTTGTCTGTTTAACGAGACCAGTGATTTCTAACAGCAGTCACAGCCAAGTTTCTTCTGGAATTGTCAGCTGTGTATCTAAGTGTTGTTTTGCTGCTGTCTTTTCTTTGTTATTTGAAATTTAGATTTACAAAAAAGTTACAAAAATAGATTTTCTTTATATGTTTCACTCAGCTTATTGTGATATCAACCATGAAACATTTATTAAAACTAAGAAATTAACCTAGGTAAAATGCTGTTAGCTCCATATTTTGTTTAGTTTTCCCAGTTTTTCTACTAATGTCTGATCCGT
Source organism: Redunca redunca (assembly GCA_006410935.1). NCBI lineage: Eukaryota > Metazoa > Chordata > Mammalia > Artiodactyla > Bovidae > Redunca > Redunca redunca. The sequence continues at coordinate 1,092,780 of SJYQ01003744.1, forward strand.
CCCAAAATCAAATCCAAGATGCTGTGTTGCGTTTAGTCTCCTGTCTCCTTTTGCATGCATGCTAAGTCACTTCAGCTGTGTCCAACTCTTTGCAACCCTTTGGGCCATAGCCCACCAGACTCCTCTGTCCATGGGGTCCTCCAGGCAATACTGGAGTGAGTTGCCATTTCCTCCTCCAGGACATCTTCCCGATTCAGGGATCGAACCCGCGTTGCTTATGTTTCTTGCATTGGCAGGCAGGTTCTTTACCGCTAACACTGTCAGTCTCCTTTAATCTGTAATAGTTTCTCGGTCTATCTTTGATTTGAATGCTTTCTGCTGTTTTTAAAGCCTTTTATAAATATACCTTTTCATACATGCAAGATACCTTGTAACTGTTGGATAGAATTGCTTATTTAAATATACTTAAATAATTTCCACATGGTGTTTTTTCTATATTGCAAAAAACCTTGTAAGGAGCAAAGTATTTGTTGAAAAAAAATTAGCAAGGAAGAACTAATCCCTTAGCATTTTTACTTACCTTTCCTGCTTCTAATATCAGCGTAACAAAATACAGTGAGTACATCTCAAACATTCAGAATAATCTTTTTTGTACTTGCTATTTTATACTGGGGTATAGCTGATTAACAAAGTTGGGATAGTTGCAGGTGAGCAGGGAAGGAGCTCAGCCATACATATACATGTATCCATATTCCTCCCCCAAATCCTCTCCCATTCAGGCTGCCACATAATGCAGAGTTACATGTGCTATACAGTAGTTCCTTGCTGGTTATCCATTTTAAATATGAGTGTGTACTTGTCCATCCCTAATTCTCTAACTGTTCCTTCCCCACTGGTAGCTATAAATTTGTTTTCTAATTCTGTGAATCTCTTTCTGTTTTGTAAATAAGTTCATTTTATCACCAGAATGATCTTTCTAATGTAGGAATTTATCATACAGTAATTGTATTGACAGGTCCATATCACCTGCCTAAATTCCAGACTCTTTAGCATGGCACATAAAGTCTCTTGGTCTGGCTCCCATCCATCCTTCAGGAAGCACCGTGAGCTGTTCCCCACCACTCGTCAAGTCCTCTGCAGTAGGCAGCCTCAGAGAGCTTCCAATAATCCCCACCTCCTTTACTTTATGGCCCTGGGTTATCTATCTCTTCCCTTTGAGTGTGGGCAGAATTTGACTGGTTTCTTAGGAACAACATATAATGAGAAGTAACGGAATGCCATTTCTGAGATTGTGATAGCAAAGACCGTGGATTCTGTCTTGGTTTTCTTTCTTTCTTTTGAGGGAAGCCAGCCACCACTTGTGATAATGAGAGGACCACTTGAGAAAACATTGATATCTCTGACCAGTAGCCAGTGAGGACCCATGCCCTGATAATTACCATGTGAGTAGGCCTGAAAGCAGATTCTTTTCCAGCAAAGCCTGGAGATGACTGCACCCCTGACCCAATGCTGGACTGTAGCTTTGCAAGAGACACAGCTCAAATCTAGTTGTTTTGAAACCATCTCTATGTCTGCCTTAATGATCTCACCCATTTAATTACTTACTGTCACATATTGTTCTTAAAGTGCTGCCCTAGTAAACTCTTTGTAATGGTGAAGTGTCTTTTCTTCTGTGTGCATATCAACAACATTGCTAAGCAAGTAAAGTTAGATAAATTCTTATTGACATATTGAAGATGGCATTTAACTTTTGCATGTTTTGAAGTCTAAATTAAAATGATTAAGCTAAATATACATATACAACAACTCTAAAGCAACACTGAGATGCATGTCTGATGAGAATGCAAATACAGGGGAATGGTTAGTGAAATCTCTTAGAAACAGTTGGGATGTCAGTAGGCAAGTGAAGACTTGGCTGTGGGAAGAGCACATGAACATGCATAGATGGGTCTGAGTGTTACATAGATGGAAGGTTCTAGCCTGACTGGGTGGAACTTTGTTCCAGGGAGCAGTGTGAGGGGTGGTTGAGTGGCCCAGGTAACCCTACGTGACAAGATATAAGCCCTGATCCATGAAGGAGAAGCCAATTTGGTATTTGCCTATGTGTTCTGGACTCCATAGTGCATATTCTGGAGGATGCATATCACTGTTACCTGCCTGTGAACTCTTATTAAGGTTGTTGTTTAGTCACTCTGTTGCAATCCTATGGACCATGGTCCATCAGGATCCTCTGTCCAAGGAATTTCCCAGGCAAGAATACTGAAGTGGGTTGCCATTTCCTTCTCCAGGGGATTTTCCAAGATCAGGGATTGAACCTGAGTTTCCTGCATTGGCAGGTGGATTCTCTACCATTGAGCCTCCTGGGAACCCTTGCTCTCATTAATGCAGGGTCATAAATCCCTGAAGATCCCACAGAGTATTTCAGGGAGTCGAGAGATATGTTCCACCGGAACTCACTTGCAAGTGAGTCAAATCAGTTACGTGCGGCATCCACATTTGCTCCCTTTCTTTTTTCCCATACCTCCTACCCCCTTTCTAGCATAGCACTATTGCTTGTTCTTTCTGGCCCCTCCACAGAGTATGAAAGAGGCTTATTCTGGGTGGGCTGTCACTGTTGCCTCTTATGGATGGGGCTCAGGGTACTCAAGCTTCTGGCCATCTCTGTCATTATAATACTTGTAGTCCCATTCCCTGTATGTTGCCCTGATGTGTTGTAGAATATATATAAATACACACACACACATACACATAAATTTCTAATTGTAGTTTTACACCCTAATCACATCTTCTGCCCCCCAGGGCTCAGTCCTGAGTCCAGCCAGGGCTAAGCAGAACAGAGGAGGGAGCTGGACTTGGAGAAAGGTCTTCATGATATTGATGTTCTATTGCTGACTGATCTTGATGTTTTTAATGATGAAAGATTTTGATGTTCTATTCATCTTTTCTTCTTCCTCGGCACTAAGACTGCACTACCTGATCAAGTGTGTCTAACCCTCTCTTTATCCAAGGACTATTTGTAGTCTCACCATAGCCTTGTGGTAGGATGACTCAGATATTCTCTAAACTTTGGTGGGGAACACAGCTAGAGCTCAAACCAGGACCACAGCTATACCATGCTCATGTATGCAGAACAAGTGCCAGACTGGGAAGGAATTGTCACCCAGGTAGGGAAAGGACCAGGGAATATAAGGGAATGGACATTTTATGTTGGAATGGACCGGGTAGAAATGATCTGCATGGATTCTAAAGACATGGATCTATTACTGCCTTTGCTGTACATAATTTTACTCAATCTTGGCATGTGTTTGTATGGACACATTAAAGTGAGAGGTGGGACTTCCCTGGCAATCCAGTGGTTAATGCTCCACACTTCTAATGCATGGGGTGCAGGTTTGGTCCCTGGTCAGTGAATTAAGATCCCACATGCCTTATAGAAATAGAAAATAGAAAAATAGAAAAGTAAATAAAAATTAATAAAAATAAAAAACTTATCTAACAATGAGATATAAGCAATGGGTTAAAATTATTAAAATCTTGATTTTTTAAAGTCATAATCTGACAGATATATGCAGGATGATTTAAACTAGAGTGAGCAGGAAGACCAGCTAGAAATTACTGAAATTATCCAGGTGGAGAGTGCATTAATTTTCCTTATCTGTCAGGAAACTCAGAGTTTTGTGCCAACTTGTTGTAGCTAACATTTAGCCACATTTAGAATATAATGACCTTTCCTTTTCATTTTTCAAACTATATACATGCTTCTTTTGTTTACTGGTCTTTAGGTTTTATTTTACTTGAATTTTTCCTTGTAAGTTATATCTTCTTATTTTTAGAAGTAAATAGTCTGTAAGTAATAAAATGCATAAGTGAAAAAAATGATTTATTGCTAGTAATAACAAGACTAAATATGAGTGATGCTTATTTGACATGTAGCCTTCACAAAGAACAGTTCAGTTCAGTTGCTCAGTTGTGTCCGACTCTTTGCAACCCCATGAACTGCAGCACGCCAGGCCTCCCTGTACATCACCAACTCCCAGAGTTCACTCAAACTCACGTCCATTGAGTTGGTGATGCCATCCAACCATCTCATCCTCTGATGTCCCCTTTTCCTCCCGCCCCCTAATCCCTCCTAGCATTAGGGTCTTTTCCAATGAGTCAACTCTTCACATGAGGTGGCCAAAGTACTGGAGTTTCAGCTTTAGCATCATTCCTTCCAAAGAACACCCAGGACTGATCTCCTTTAGAATGGACTGGTTGGATCTCCTTGCAGTCCAAGGGACTCTCAAGAGTCTTCTCCAACACCACCGTTCAAAAGCATCAATTCTTCGGCGCTCAGCCTTTTTCACAGTCCAACTCTCACATCCATACATGACCCCTGGAAAAACCATAGCCTTGGCTAGATGGACCTTTGTTGGCAAAGTAATGTCTCTGCTTTTGAATATGCTGTCTAGGTTGGTCATAAGTTATCTTCCAAGGAGTAAGCGTCTTTTAATTTCATGGCTGCAGTCACCATCTACAGTGATTTTGGAGCCCCCCAAAATAAAGTCTGACACTGTTTCCATTGTGTCTCTATACCACTTTAAAGATCAGTGATCAAAACTGGATTATGTAACAAGCTAAATGGGAAAAGAATTTTAAAAATAATAGATACTTGTGTGTGTATAACTGAATTACTCTGCTGTACACACGAAACTATTGCATCATTGTTAATGAACTACACTCCTATATGGTCTTCCCCAGAGGCTCAGCTGATAAAGAACCTGCCTGCCCATGTAGGAAATGCAAGAGATGCGAGTTTGATCCATGGGTTGGGAAGATCCCCTGGAGAAGTAAATGGTAACCCGCTCCAGTGTTCTTGTCCTGGAAAATTCTGTGGACAGAGGTGCCTACTGGACTACAGTCCGTGGGGTTGCAAACAGTTGGACACAGGTCACAAAGAGTTGGACACAACTGAGCCCACATGCATGCACACATACTTCAGTATAAAATAAAAAGTTAAAATATGAAAACAAAAAATCCCTGGGTAATGGCCTAAGTAACACAGGGCTCAGTAAAGTCTGTTCCTTTCCAAGGCTCGACAGATGGAGAAGTAGGAAGGGTGGTGTGAACAGAGTTCCCAGCAATTTGCAGTGAGTGGATGTGTTCATTGTTACTGTAGAGCAGTTATGTGCTAGGTGTTAGCGTTTATTAATTAGTGAGGACACTTGCTCTTCAAAAGCTTAAAGAAAATATAAAACCATGAACGATTAGCAAATAGAAATATAACATGCTATATCCTCCAGGATTTGGCAAAGAGCTTTCAAACTCAACTGCCTAAAGGATGCAGGCAGATCATCTTGAATGAGTCAAGTGGACAAACTGTATATAATATAAAGAGGAGTGGTGGGAGGAGGGTGGACAGAAGTTTCCAACCCTTCAGTCATAGGGTTGATTCCCTTGGCAACCAGCCCCGGATGCCTCATCCTTAGGTACTTTCCAAAAATCACTACATTAATGTAAAACCAGTTATAATGGAAAGGGGCATGTTATAAGTAACAAGACATCCATTTCATCTTTATGGCTCTGAGATATCTTCAGGAACTGAAGACCAAATATTATCACAAAAGATGCTCCCATTCCTCTTAATGCTCAGGAAATTCCAAGGGTTTTGTGTGAGCCACAAATCTTGAATGAAAACCAAATATATATTTCTTATAAACCAACATAGCAGTTGGGGGTGAGGGCTAGGAGTCTGAATTTACAGTAAAAGCATGGATAAGCCTTTTGGTACAAGGCCAGAAAGAATGTGGCTGCCATAGCTTTTGTATGACAACTAATCCCAAAGTGGGAAAAAAAAAAATTCAGTCAAATGCATGTCATTTAACATTCACTGTGTAAGAAAGACAATTTACAAAACCCTCCAAGTTTCCAAAGGTTTAGATTATGTGATGTGCAGTCAAGTTTGGGGTCTCAATCCTAATTTTGTTTTCTGGTTATAATAGTATTCATGTGATTACTAGTACTAGAAAGTTTTTCTGCATCCTGTATCTGTTATTCCTTATAAGACCCCTGAAACAGGTTCTATTATTAGCCCACATTTGGTACCCCAGGATATGAAGGCTTTGGAAGATAAAGCAACTTGCCCAAAACCACATTTCTAGGTAAGTTGTGCTTGCTGAGTCATTTCAGTTGGTTCCAATTCTATGAAACTGGATAGACTGTAGTCTGCCAGGCTCCTCTGTCCATGGGATTCTTCAGGCAAGAATACTAGAGTGGGTTTGCCATTTCTTCTTCCAGAGGATCTTCCCGACTCAGGGATCGAACCCGTGACTCATGTCTCCTGCGCTGGCAGGAAGATTCTTTACCACTAGTGCCACGTTGGAAGCAACATATTCTAGAGCCAGACTGATCTGACTGAAGAGTGTGAGTTTCACTGTGCAGCTTTCTCCATTGATCTGAATGTGACATGACAAGTTTTTGACTTGCCTTGAGTGGGTTTTTGGTTTTTTCCACAAAGTCAAATGTCATGATATACATCACATGTCCTGTAAATATATATAAATGCATAAAACAGATGTTTTATTAACTATGAAATAATGGTTGATGTAATTGGCATTTACCTGGCACTAAGTTCCAGGAAAGTTGCTAGGGTTTTTCACTTTTGAGCCTTAAATATTATTTTCAATTTTCCCTCATGTGAACTTCTAAATTGGTTTCCACTATGTCCATTCAAAGGGAGGAATCTTGCCCTGTCCCTTGCATGCTAGTTACCATCTGCATCTTTATGTAATCCTTTTAACCTCTGGGACAAGTTGAGTATGAGGAGAGATACAGCCCACCTGAGGTTCCTGGTCACTGAGTGATTATTTTACCACTATTCCCAGAGCCCAACACCTAGAGAACTTTTCCTTCTTAACAGTGAACATTTCTTCCCACAGGCTTCTAAAATAAAAAGTCATGGCCCACTGCTGAGCATGTATCCAGAAACACTCAGTTAAAACCACAGGAAGAACTATTATTGCAGAATGTGAAAACTTGTATCCTTATACAATTTCATCTGAAATGTCATATTCTTTGACTCTCTCAGGAAGGAAAAGAAGTAGAAACAAATGAAAAAATAGGGGTGGATATGAGGAGGAATCCAACCAAGCAGTAGGTTGCCACGTAGAAACACAGAGAATGGTTTCTACTAGCAAACAAAAGCCCATCACAAGACTGGGAAATAGAGGGTTGAACTGAAGATAGGTACCACATATCATGAAAAAAATGAACCTGTGTAAGAGGGAGAAAAGTAGGACATGCATTCTTTTTTTTCTTTTTTCTAAATGGCTTGATAAGTACATTAGCTTAGCAAAGAAAATTACTTCTTGATATTGGTTGGTACAGGGATAGCAGGTCGTTGGGAAAATAAATTCTTCTTGTTTAAAGATACTTTTAAAGATGGAAAATAGACCTTAGAAAAAGATAAAAACCAGCAAAGATTTATTTTGAAATGTATTTTATGATAGACTATTAAATAGTCTAGAAATTGCTTTAGAAGATTTATACCTGACTGATAAAAATAATTTGGTACATCAGACCCAGGAATCACTGGTCCTTAGATTGATCTTGTAATAAATAGTTTAAAAGTTTGCTGCATGCTTTTCTATTTAAACATGATAGGTAATATTTCTCTATTGCCATATCTTTAAGATAAAAGACATCTCAAATGTAAAGTACATAGAATTCAAATAAGGTATCCTTTCTTCAGTGCTTATTATACATAAGCCACAGTGTTAAGTGCTATAATTCAGATCATCTGTTCTTCAAAATCTTTTAATGTCTTCCTATGGAACTTGGAATGAAATCCAAATTCTCACAGTCATGTCCTGTGATCTGCCCTCCACCTGTGTGCCACTTCACCTGGACCACTCTGCCTCTCTCCTTCCAGTGCCTCTCACAATCTAAGCCCTTTGCCACTGAAGGTCATCTCCACTTTGTTTATTTTGTCTTGAGTAGTAACATACTGTTGTGTTTCTTTACAGGGGTCTCCTTCACACTGTTCAAATCTCAGCTTAATGTCATATTTTCAGAAGGACCTTCCTGGTCCTCATTTTAAAATAGTTTTCCCATCTACCCCCACCCCCATCCCACGTCACTGATTCTGCCACAGCATGCTTTTATCTCCTTCACAGAACTTGTCACACTCTGATTTCTTGTTTGCTTCTCCAGCTGTACTAGGGACTTTGTCATTCTTATTATCTATTTTGTGAAATCTTATAATGGTGCCTGGTACACTCAACATGTGTCACGTTTCTGCTAAATGTAAGAAATGAATAAATGTAAGGAATAGAAACTAATGTTTATAGAACCCCACTTTTATATTGAAAACTTTGCTAACTATATGTTAGTTTATATAGTTACTATGAGATACATATTTTTCTAGCTCACTGAGGAGAAAAGTGGAAACTTAAGTCTTATAATGGTGCTAAGTCCTTAAGGAATGCCCAGTCTAGCTATATCATTGGAAGTGAGCTCATCATATAATGGATCTAGATTTTCTGTTCTTCCATGGTGCTATGTTGAAATCTCATATAACTTGCATAAATTAAACCATCAGATTTAGCCCTACTTATCATGCCTCCAGTGAATCATGCATGTGTTTGTGGTTATGAATGTCTCTATAAAATAAACTTCTTTTGGAGCAAAGACACTGTCTTCTGTGTTCATAAATGTGAAATGCCCATTAGATTAACACTTGCAATCCTTTAATTATAATCTTTTACATTCATATAACAATTATATAACAATTTTGCAAAGACTTCTCAAGCACATTAGCTCCTTACATTTCCTTTCTTGTCTCCAATAAGCAAGCAGGGCAGGCATTATTATCCTCCTGCTGCAGATGCTGGAGCTCTGTGATATTAAGTGGCTTGTCTAAGGTGGCAGAGCTAGCATGTGGTGGAGAGGCCTGTTGGCCGCCACCTTCTGTCCCCAGAGCACAATTCCATTGCCCTAAGGCTCATCTTGTCCATCTTCCCCACCCCATCCATCCTTTATCCTCTGAGCGTTTCCTGAAAGTCAACACTATGACATATATTGAGAGCTTTAAACAGAAGTGAGAATGAAGGTGTTCCTGGTAGGGAAAACAGATGATCAAGCAGATTTCTCTGCCTGCTCCCCATCTCCCCCAGTGGCCCTCTCCTGCTGCCCCTCCATGGAGCCCTTACTTTCATGCTTAGTGATCTGTAATATTTTAATAGGTGACAATGATGAGATAAATATTCTTTCTCTGATCATTTGGCTCCATATGCTAATAAAACATGGCCTAAAATATCTCAAGTAGTTTCCTTCTCCTTCATTCCTACTAGTCCTACTCTAGTTTCAGTCTTTATCTTTCTATTGTCTTCCAACATTTTTGACTTGTTCTTTTTTCTTAAGCCTAGTTACCATCCATTTTACACTCTACACTGTAAGTGGAGCTTGAATTCCATAGCACAGATCTAATCACGTTGTTTTCCCTCTCTCAAGTAATCAGTGGCTTCCTTTTGCTTGTAGCCTAAGTCAAGACTCTTCAGTGTATCATCCAAAGCCCTTAATAACTAAGTCCCTTGCTGTTACACCTCTCTTCCTGATATACTATGGTTTTCTTTTTAAAAAGACTTCTATCTATTGTCTGTGCATGTCATGCAATCTCATAACTCTTATCCCTTTTCATGGTGTTTCTGTCTCCTTGAATTCTCTGTCCACTTCTCTAAAGTTCACCTCAAACATAACTTTCCATTTGAAGCTTTCCTGAGGAGGAGAAGGGGATGACCAAGGATGAGATGGCTGGATGGCATCACGGACTCGATGGACATGAGTCTGAGTGAACTCCGGAAGATGGTGATGAACACGGAGGCCTGGCGTGCTGCGATTCATGGGGGTCACAAAGAGACGGACAGGACTGAGCGACTGAACTGAACTGAACTGGTCTTGTCTATATTATGTCTTTTTACCAAAGAAGATATTTTCCCTCCAGTTTTGCCTCCCATGGCATTTTGTTGAGCTATCTGTTAGGGCTACAGTTATGATTCTTTGTGGGTGAGAATTAATTTAGTATTTGAACACACAAATCAGGAAAAGGAATTTGGAGGAAAGGATGGGGGGATGGATAAGATTAGTAGAGACTGAGTGGGACATAGCATCAACAGTGTTTCATGTAAAGAAGTGAACTAAGTCCATGATTAACTGGAATTGCTTTCTATCACCTAAGTGAAAACTTATCCCAAGTAAGATACACTGGCTGAAAATGAAAAATAGTGCCGTTGACAAAAGATGTAAAGTACTTTAAAAGTGCTTGAGCATGTAGCGAGTCCTAATCTTGTTTACATGGCTGGCAGAGAAGGCTGACTTACCAAGTGTCACCTCCTGCCTGTGGTTTTTATTCTTCATTCTCTGCAACCTCAAAGCCATGTAGTTTTTGGCAAATCTGACAAACAAATAACATACATAATTACATCATTTCCCACTGAACATCTGCAGCACTCTTATTTGGCCATAGGAAGTACAAGAAAAATCAGGTGGGACATTGGATGAAAGGTCATTAAAAAAAAAAACCCTAATAAATCCTCTTACATGGTGACATTGCTAGATGAGGTTATTGCAAAACACTTCCAGGTTGGTTTGGGGATTTTCAGAATTTTCAACATTTTAAAAGGAACAATACATTTCCTTTTTGCAAGAAGGACATTTCTGACCAAAGAAGTTGTGGTGACACACTTTCCGGGGATGAAAGGATGGTGCACACACATGTTCACCAATGATCTTAGAAAAAGAGATGTTGTGTCAAATGCTGTGCTCTCCACTTGAGGGAAAGGGCTTTGCTTCTTTAAAGGAAGCAAATTAGTTGCAGGCAGCATCTGAAAAGTTGAAGAAACATCTGGAAAGGCCGATAATAGACTGACTTCCTGAAATGTGGTTTTGACTATGATGACTTCAGACAGGAAGCTTATGCTTCTTATCGTAGCATTGGAAAAAGACATAAAATTGCAAAGTAAAACTGATTTAACTGCATACAGGGTTGGAATTCTCTTTTATATTAAAGTCATTAAGGTTTAAAAATGTTATCTTCAGAAGATTTAACAGTTATCAAATATTTTTATCTACTTTCTTTCATAGGGAATATTTAAAGAAAAATATATGCACTTTTGCCTATTAAATCCAAATGTTATCATCTCTTTTTGAATTATATCATGGAGGCAATTTTAATAAAAATGACATTTCATTCCTCCAAACCAGAATTTTGATGTGAGAAAAGTTTTACCTATGATTAAGTTGAGTTGAGAGTACTCCTGAGAAGAAAACTAATAACCAGCAAAGAAATTAACCATGGTTTTCTAATGATGTTGCTTTTGGCTCTTTTATTTTATGATAGCTTTTTAGTTTATTTTTTTAGTTGCAGGAAAATTGCTTTGCAATGTTGTGTTGGCTTTTTAAGAACTTAAGGCTATAAGAATAATCCTAGGAGTTATCAAATTCATGTGTAATCTTTTTTAGATTTTATACACATGTGAGTATTGTTCACAAATATAAATTCATGGCATTCTCTCAGGAGATTGGGCAAATCCTTTAGCAGCATATTTCCCTCATTACCAACAATTTGCAGCTCTCTATTAACATTTAAATAAATATTTATGCCATTTAAGGCACTCCACATAATTCAGAGGAAGTATTCTGCTGTATTTAAAGAAATATGTGCATTTTATGTGCCAAAACTTGAACATCCTTTGGGACTTCCTGTTGGCCATCTCTGAATACATGAAGTTGTAAAGCAGCTTTTATTTTCATGTTGCAAAAAGGGAGTTACCCTTTATCTCCTCTTGTCACACACATACATCTCGGCTTCTGACCGAAAGTTGAACATAGGAACGAAACAATTCTTTACTCAGTTGCTGTTAACGAGGAAGTTTGCTTTTTAATGAGTGCAGAGAATGTGGTGTCCATCTAAACGTGGCTATGGACACATGCTTTTGAATCTTACCCAGAGTTCACACATCAATTTCTCAGTTCCATTATAAAAAATTAGGCCTTCAGTTTTTAATCGCATGTAGATGTTGCACCTCTTTTCTCTAATGTCCCATTTGTCCTTTATCTCCAGCCAAGCAAACTTTCCAATCTTCCCCCGACAAGCTCTACTTTTGGGGATTTGTTGGCCTGCTTCCTCTCCTTGTAATGAGCTTTCTCATTTCTCCACTTCTCAAAGTCTTTTCCATCTTTCTAGGATTGATCAGCTCAAATGCAGTAATCTACTTAAAGACGTATCCATTACCTCTTCAATAATTAGTCTTTTTCTCCTTCAGTTGAGCTCTATTAATTCAGAAAGGATTAGCACGCTGTCCTATGTCCTGTGAGGGTTGGACAAATAAGAGAACAGCTACCTTCAAAAATTAGAAAATAAGGTATATACGTGTGCTGCGATTCATGGGGTCTCAAAGAGTCGGACACGACTGAGTGACTGAACTGAACATAAACATAGTACAGTTCAGATTCATGTTTAATATCTGTATTCTACTGAATGAGATAGAATGATTTGAAGTTGTGCACACACACATGCATATATATACATGTAAGATTTACCTAATAGTGGGCCTGTGAGTGATTAAATGAGAATTTAATGGATTGCACAGGAGATTTCATGGCATTTACCCTTGAGTTCTGTTGGGGGTTCATTCATTTATCTGTTTAGCTCCCAAGTGATTCTTTAGTTCAAAAGAATTAAAGTGCATGTTATAAGAATTTTATTACTATAAAAATGTTCATTGTAGAATAATGCAGAAACTTATAATGTAAAATTTGAAAGTTATTTTATTCCTATTCTTACTCTTAAGGGGTAACTGTATAAGCAGTTTGTATATCCCTTTGGGCTTTTCACTGTTCATAATTTGCATGCACATAAAATTTGTACATATATAAAACAAAGTATTAATATACATATAAGCATTTCAAAATAGCAGAGTAAGGATTTGAACCTAGGCAGGCTGTCCCCAAAGTTTACATTATTGATCACTGATACATGCTGTCTCTTATATAGTTGTCCTTAAACTTCCTCCTTATTGTTTAGGTCGTTCTCATTCACAGATTTTAGTTCTATCATTCCAAAAATGCTTTGGTGCTCTAAATAAAATTCTGAGAGGCATTATACAAAAACAATTTGTGTTTTTAGAGAAATTCATCTTGTGTTTTCACATCCTCTACACTTACATATAAAATGGTTCTTTCTCCTTGACGATAGATTTAAAAGCATACAGCATGGACTCTTCCTATGTCCCCTTTCCAAACACTTTCTCTCTCTTTCTCTCTCTGCTGCTACCTGAATCTCACAGTCCTGATGCTGGAATCATAAGCAGCATTCAGTGTACTCCCCACCTTTGAGTCCTTTCTGTACTCTAACTCCTGACACTGAGTCAAGAGAGGTGGGCTTGGTTTCCTTCAAGTGCAGAAAGATACCATGTGCAAATTTCTTCCCTTCTGCATGGAGCAGAAGATAATAGAACACAGCAGAGGGGACTTCAGTTGAAATTCAGAATCTACCCAAAGGTGGACCTTGGTCTGCAGGGTACTCAGTACCTTTAAATCATAATGGATCTACAACTTGTATTTACAGAGTTATACTTTCAAGTACATTTTGGATATCCATTGACTTACCAGAGGACTTTGCAACTATTGATCTTTATTTCTATGGTAAATTAAAGATCCCTTGTTTGGAACTTGAAACACACAAAGTTAAGTATAGGTACAAATTAGACACCCCACTTGATTCTACAAAGATTGGATATAAGTGAACACTGAGTTTTATTATTGAATTTCAGAAACAGTAGTTGCAGAAGTTCTGGAGTACTGATTTTTATTTTTATTTATTTATTTTAAAGTTCTAATTCATTATTTTTTATTAAAAAATGTTTGCTGGAGCATAGTTGTTCACAATGTTGTGTTAGTTTCTGCTCTACAGCAAGTGAATCAGCTATATGTGTACATGTATCCCCTCTTTTTTGGATTTCTTTCCCATTTAGGTCACCACAGAGCACTGAGTAGAGTTCCCTGTGCTATACAGTGAGTTCTCATTTGTTATCTATTTTATAAATACTGTATATATATCAGTCCCAATCTCTCAATTCATCCCACCTTTCTCCTTTTGGTGTCTATACATTTGGTCTCTGCATCTGTCTCTCTTTCTCCTTTGCAAGTAGGTTCATTTGTACCATTTTTCTAGATTCCACATATATGCATTAATATATCCATTTCCTCCTCCAGGGGGATCTTCCCTACCTAGGGGTCAAACCTATGTCTCCTGCATTGTGGGCAGACGCTTTATCCTCCAAGCCACCGGGAGATTCCTGTCTAGATTCCACATATATGCATTAATATAGGGCTTTGCAGCCTGATATTTAGAATATATCAATTGACTAGGGTAGTAAAGTAATAAAAACTAGTATCTCTTAGGCCTTTGACTTCATGCCTCATTTTCTCCACTTGTAAAATGAGGATATAATGGTAGTATTTACCTCCAAGGGTTGTCACATGGATAAATAAAAGTGTGAAAGTGTAAAAGTGTTAGTCACTCAGTCGTGTCCGCCTCTTTGCAACCCCATGGACTGTAGCCCACCAGGCTCCTTTTCCATGGAGTTCTCCAGGCAAGAATACTGGACTGGGTAGCCATTCCTTTCTCCAGGGGATTTTCCCAACCCAAGGATTGAACTTGGATTCTCCTGCATACCGGGCAGTTCTTTACTGTCTGAGCCGCCTGGGAAGCCCCCATGAATAAATGAATTAATATATATGAACCACTTAAGAGTGCCAGGCAAATGCAGGTATGTTAGTGTCTATCATTAGCACCAACTGATCATTCACAAACCCTTATTATGAGTAGACATATAGAAAATTCCTTCAGGCACCAGAGTTCAATCAGGCTAACTCCAAAAAAGCACATTAGGCTGCTGTGTCTAAACAACCAAGAAATCTTCAAACTTCATTTTCTAAGGGGAAAAAAAATGAAACTGAAAAATAGCCACTCTTGATTCTGTTGACAATGAGGTTTCATATTGAAGGTGAAGAAAATATTCTAAAATTAGATTGTAGTGACAGTTGTATAACTCTGGTTATATACTAAAACTATTGAACTGATACTTTAGTAATTTTACTCATTTTTGGCTGTGCTGGGTCTTTGCTCCTGTGAGGGCTTTTCTCTAGTTGGGGTGAACGGGGCTACTCGAGTTGGGATGCATGGGTCTCTTATGGAGGCGGCTTCTCTTATTGCAGAGCAAGGCTCTGCATGAGCAAGGGCTTCAGTAGCTGCCGAAGGTGGGCTCAACAGTTGTGGCTCCTGGGCTCTAGAACACGTGTGCAGTAGTTGTGGAGCACAGGCTTAGTGGCTGTGCAGCGGCATGTGGCATCTTCTCAGATTAGGGACTGAAACTGTGTCTCCTGCACTGGTAGGCAGATTCTTTACTATTGAGCCACCAGGGAAACCCCTGAATTGACACTTTAAATGAGTGAGTTATATGGGTACATCAATTATCTTAATAAAGCTCTTAAGTCTGACCCTCTTAAAATTTTTTTCTAGGCATTTATGGGAATTTGTCTGGTCTGAAAAGGCAAATTAGGATAAGACTGCTGAAGGTTTTTTAAAGATAATTGTTATTTGTGAAAATATATCTACAAACTATATGGTCTGGATGTAATAGCAAGATCTGGGACCAGATTTATGAATTAAATAAATTTAGAGGGAGACTTTAAATTCCACTATGAAGCTCTCACTTTTGTTTTTAATGCTAATGATGTTAGATTTTTCTTTTATCCAAGTGCTAAGTTTCATAGAAACTAATCAATAGCCACATTACTCATTCTGAGGTAATAAAGCAGTAAAATTGGATTCAGAACAATATGACCTTCATTAAGTTCTGCGATAATTTTAAAGTAAGGAACTTACATGATATCTTAGAAAGACTCACCTAGAGTGATCTTTCAACTCACAATCAGTCATGGCAGTTAAACAATGCAGATGAGCTGTTTCAAATCTGCTGTTTTCCTGTCTTAATACCGAAGTCCATCACAGTGGCTTCAGTGAATGTTCAATTTTATTTTTATTATCTGCAGATTTGGCTGGTAATTATTGGGTGTGACAGAAGCCCCAGCTGAAAAACCCAGGACCTTATGACATCCTTTTCACACTAACTTGTCAGCAACTGTGATCTCAGTGGAGGCTGTAATTGCCCCATGAGGAGAGTGACCATGTGGATTCTGTCTTCTACTTTGTGAGACTGATCAGCAACTGTGATCTCAGTGGAGGCTGTAATTGCCCCATGAGGAGAGTGACCATGTGGATTCTGTCTTCTACTTTGTGAGACTGATCACCAGGAATTCCAGTCTTCTGATGATGAAACTTGAGGAAAAGTATACTTCAAACTATTTGACTATTTACTAGTTTTCACATTTGCTTACATTTTTAGTGGTTCTTCAGTTTCTAAGTCTTATAAAAACACAATATTTCCTCTAAAAACATCTATTTGTACATTAAGACAAGCGGAGCGGAGCAAAAGTACTGAGTCTAGCTGCTGCTGCTAAGTCACTTCAGTCTTGTCTGACTCTGTGCAACCCTACAGACAGCAGTCCACCAGGCTCCCCCGTCCCTGGGATTCTCCAGGCAAGAACACTGGAGTGGGCTGCCATCTCCTTCTCCAAGGCATGAAAGTGAAAAGTGAAAGTGAAGTCCCTCAGTCGAGTCCGACTCTTAGCAACCCCATGGACTGCAGCCCACCAGGCTCCTCTGTCCATGGGATTTTCCAGGCAAGAGTACTGGAGTGGGGTGCCATTGCCTTCTCCGACTGAGTCGGAGCAGTGGTCCATTAAATTCGGTGAACAATTTCAGAATACCTCAAGTTGTAGGTAATTAGAAATGGATTCAGGATATGATTATAAGTTAAAATAGCTGGCTATATAAGTAACATTAGCCAGACTCTGTAAATCAGCTCAAGTGTCTGATTTTCCCCATTCAGAATACAACCCCAAATGAACTGAAACAATTTTAGTTTGGACTTGACTCCCTTTTCCACTCAGACCCTACTCTTGATTTGTTATCTGTAAGAGAAATGGGAGGGCTGTCAGCTGGAGGGGTCTGTGCCTCTGTGTCCCTCTGTTGTTCACTCTTTCAGTCATGTCCAGCTTTTAGTGACCCCATGGGCTGCAGCGTGCCAGGCTTCCTTTTACTTCACCATCTCCTAGAGTTTGCTCAAACTCATGTCCATCGAGTCGGTGATATCCTCCAATCATCTCATACTCTATTGCCCCCTTCTCCTGCCCTCAATCCTTCCCAGCATCTGAGTCTTTTCAAATAAGCCAGTTCTTCGCATCAGGTGGCCAAAGTATTGGTGCTTCAGCATCAGTCCTTCCAGTGAACATTCAGGGTTGATTTCTTTCAGAATTAACTGGTCTGATTTCCTTGCAGTCCAAGGGGACTCTCAAGAGTCTTTTCAGCACCACAGTTTGAAAGCATCATTTCTTCAGTGCTCAGCCTTCTTTATGGTCCAACTCTCACATGGATATATAACTATTTGAAAAACCATAGCTTAACTATAGGACCTTTGTTGGCAAAGTGATGTCTCTGTTTTTAATACACTGTCTAGGTTTATTATAGTTTTACTCCCAAAGAGCAAGAATCTTTTAATTTTGTGGCTGCAGTCACTGTCTGCAGTGATTTTGGAGCCAAGAAAATAAACTCTGTCACTGTTTCCATTTTCCCCCATCTATTTGCAATGAAGTGGTGGGGCTGGATGCCATGATCTTAGTTTTTTGAATGTTGAGTTCTAAGCCAGCTTTTTCACTGTCCTCTTTCACTATCATCAAGAGGCTCTTTAGTTCCTGTGTGCTTTCTGCCATTAGGGTGGTGTTATCTGCATATCTTGCCCTGAGAACCCCATGAACAGTATGAAAAGGCAAAATGATAGGATACTGAAAGAGGAACTCCCCAGGTCGGTAGGTGCCCAATATGCTACTGGAGATCAGTGGAGAAATAACTCCAGAAAGAATGAAGGGATGGAGCCAAAGCAAAAACAATACCCAGCTGTGGATGTGACTGGTGATAGAAGCAAGGTCCGATGCTGTAAAGAGCAATATTGCATAGGAACCTGGAATGTCAGGTCCATGAATCAAGGCAAATTGGAAGTGGTCAAACAAGAGATGGCAAGAGTGAATGTCGACATTCTAGGAATCAGTGAACTAAAATGGACTGGAATGGGTGAATTTAACTCAGATGACCAGTATATCTACTACTGCAGGCAGGAATCCCTCAGAAGAAATGGAGTAGCCATCATGGTCAACAAAAGAGTCTGAAATGCAGTACTTGGATGCAATCTCAAAAACGACAGAATGATCTCTGCTCATCTCCAAGGCAAATCATTCAATATCACACTTATCCAAGTCTATGCCCCAACCAGTAACGCTGAAGAAGCTGAAGTTGAACGGTTTTATGAAGACCTACAACCCCTTTTAGAACTCACACCCAAAAAAGATGTCCTTTTCATTATAGGGGACTGGAATGCAAAAGTAGGAAGTCAAGAAACACCTGGAGTAACAGGAAAATTTGGCCTTGGAATGCAGAATGAAGCAGGGCAAAGACTAATAGAGTTTTGCCAAGAAAATGCACTGGTCATAGCAAACACCCTCTTCCAACAACACAAGAGAAGACTCTACACATGGACATCACCAGATGGTCAATACCAAAATCAGATTGATTATATTCTTTGCAGCCAAAGATGGAGAAGCTCTATACAGTCAACAAAAACAAGACCAGGAGCTGACTGTGGCTCAGATCATGAACTCCTTATTGCCAAATTCAGACTTAAATTGAAGAAAGTAGGGAAAACCACTAGACCATTCAGGTATGACCTAAATCAAATCCCTTATGATTATACAGTGGAAGTGAGAAATAGATTTAAGGGCCCAGATCTGATAGATGGAGTGCCTGATGAACTATGGAATGAGGTTCATGACATTGTACAGGAGACAGAGATCAAGACCATCCCCATGGAAAAGAAATGCAAAAAAGCAAAATGGCTGTCTGGGGAGGCCTTACAAATAGCTGTGAAAAGAAGAGAGGCGAAAAGCAAAGGAGACAAGGAAAGATATAAGCACCTGAATGCAGAGTTCCAAAGAATAGCAAGAAGAGATAAGAAAGCCTTCTTCAGTGATCAATGCAAAGAAATAGAGGAAAACAACAGAATGGGAAAGACTAGAGATNACCAAGGGAACATTTCATGCAAAGATGGGCTTGATCAAGGACAGAAATGGTCTGGACCTAACAGAAGCAGAAGATATTAAGAAGAGGTGGCAAGAATACACAGAAGAACTGTACAAAAAAGATCTTCACAACCTGGATAATCACGATGGTGTGATCACTCATCTAGAGCTAGACATCCTGGAATGTGAACTCAAGTGAGCCTTAGAAAGCATCACTATGAACAAAGCTAGTGGCGGTGATGGAATTCCAGCTGAGCTGTTTCAAATCCTCAAAGATGATGCTGTGAAAGCGCTGCACTCAATATGCCAGCAAATTTGGAAAACTCAGCAGTGGCCACAGTACTGGAAAAGGTCAGTTTTCATTCCAATCCCAAAGAAAGGCAATGCCAAAGAATGCTCAAACTGCCGCACAATTGCACTAATCTCACATGCTAGTAAAACAATGCTAAAAATTCTCCAAGCCAGGCTTCAGCAATATGTGAACCATGAACTTCCTGATGTTCAAGCTGGTTTTAGAAAAGGCAGAGGAACCAGAGATCAAATTGCCAACATCCGCTGGATCACAGAAAAAGCAAGAGTTCCAGAAAAACATCTATTTCTGCTTTATAGACTATGCCAAAGCCTTTGACTGTGTGGATCACAATCAACTGTGGAAAATTCTGAAAGAGATGGGAATACCAGACCACCTGATCTGCCTCTTGAGAAA
>SJYQ01003744.1:1113344-1166822 GCA_006410935.1 Redunca redunca
ATGGCATCCTGTCCCATCACTTCATGGGAAATAGATGGGGAAACAGTGGAAACAGTGTCAGAGTTATTTTCTTGGGCTCCAAAATCACTGCAGATGGTGACTGCAGCCAAAAAATTAAAAGACGCTTACTCCTTGGAAGGAAAATCATGACCAACCTAGATAGCATATTGAAAAGCAGAGACATTACTCTGCCGACTAAGGTCCGTCTAGTCAAGGCTATGGTTTTTCCTGTGGTCATGTATGGATGTGAGAGTTGGACTGTGAAGAAGGCTGAGTGCCGAAGAATTGACGCTTTTGAACTGTGGTGTTGGAGAAGACTCTTGAGATTCCCTTGGTCTGCAAGGAGATCCATCCAGTCCATCCTTAAGGAGATCAGCCCTGGGATTCTTTGGAAGGACTGATGCTAAAGCTGAAACTCCAGTACTTTGGCTACCTCATGCGAAGAGTTGACTCATTGGAAAAGACTCTGATGCTTGGGAGGGATTGGGGGCAGGAGGAGAAGGGAATGACAGAAGATGAGATGGCTGGATGGCATCAGTGACTTGATGGACGTGAGTCTGAGTGAACTCCAGGAGTTGGTGATGGAGAGGGAGGCCCAGCATGCTGTGATTCAGGGGGTCGCAAAGAGTCAGACACGACTGAGCAACTGAACTGAACTGATCTGCATATCTGAGGTTATTGATATTTCTTCCTGTAATCTTGATTTCAGCTTCTACCTCATCTAGCCTGGCATTTTGCATGATGTACTATATATATAAGTTTAAATAAGCAGGATGACAGCATCCAGCCTTGACATACTCCTTTCCCAGTTTTGAACCAGTCCCCTGTCCCATGTCTGATTTTGACTCTTGCTTCTTGACCTGTATACAGATTTTTTAGGAGGCAGGTAAGGTGGTCTGGTATTCCTGTGTCTTTTAAGAATTTTCACAGGGTTTTGGTGATCCACACAGTCAAAGGCTTTAGTGTCGTCAGTGAATCAGAAGTAGATATTTTCTGGAATTCTCTTGTTTTTTTTCTATGATCCAACAGATGTTAGCAATTTCATCTCTGGTTAATCATCAGGGCTCACCTGGGGTTTTGGGTCACTCACTTGGTTTTTATACCTTTCAGTCATGCCTTCTGGGACTATGATGATATTGTTTCTAAACAAGCCTCCTTATGACGGTATATATACAGTCATATATCCACTATGGCTGGGGACAAAGAAACATGGTTTTTTAGGCTCCAGTCTGCTGAAGACAACTTTTTATCAATTATTTTTGAAAAATCAGTATTTAATTTATATTATTGTGGCTCTATAAGTATTATCCACTGCTGAACTATGCATCTGCGATTATGATGGTAATTATTATTTTCCTTTGTATCCAATTTGCTTTTCTTGGAGTTATTGTCACTGATTTCTATTTAATACTTACCTGACACTCAAATCTTAATTTTCTTTTAGTGCTGAAAGTCTGTTTCTGGAAGACTCACCATCAGGTAATCACTTGTGTTCTCTTTCATTGTAGAATTTTCTGCTTCTCTGCTCCAATATGGATGAATTTATCTCCAGACCTGCTGTACTACTATTAACTAGAAAGCCTTTTATGCCATCATCCTGGGAATTTCTTCATCTCTCTTCTCTGTCAGATCTCTTGTTTTACCTGAATCCCATGTTTTTCTCTTAATTTACTCCTGCATGTTGATACATCCTCTGTGCTGTGCTTAGTAGCTCAGTCATGTCTGACTCTTTGCAACCCCATGGACTGTAGCCTGCCAGGCTCCTCTGTCCATGGGATTCTCCAGGCAAGAATACTGACTAGGAGGGTAGCCTATCCCTTCTCCAGGGGACCTTCCCAACACAGAAATAGAACCTGAGTCTCCTGCATTGCTGTGGGATTCTTTACCAGCTGAGCCACCAGGGAAGCCTGATACATCCTCTAGCTGATTTCCATAAAGTAGGATAAATTTGAGGCGTGGTATGTCTGGGAGTTCCTTAATTCTATTCTTAATTTGACCTTTTGCCTAGATCTAGAATTCTACATTTGAAATATTTCTTTCAGAGTTTTGAAAGCATCATTCCATTTTCTTCTTACTTCCAGATTTGCCATTAAGAAATCTGATGCTGTTCTAATACTTAATACACATGACCTCTTAAATAAAATCCTTCTGTAGAAGCACCTAAGATCTTTCCATTATCCCTAATACTTAGGAATATTGTAGTAAAGTACCTTTTAAAATTTGTTGTCTCCTTTTAAACTGAAAATTCACATCCTTTGGAGAAGGAGGGCAGGGAAAGTTCTGTGATGCTTCTTTTTTTAACTTAAAAGTATATATATTTTGAAAAAGATATGCATGATGGTTTACTCTCTATTATGAATTTGTTAGTGTTTCCTTAGTTTAATGATGTGCCTTCCTGGTAAGTTTTTTTTTTTTTTTTAATTGAAGTATGGTTCCTTTAAAATGTGTTAGTTTCAGGTGTGCAGCAAAGTGGATCAGTTATACATATGCATATATACACTCTTCTTTAGTTTCTTTTCCCATATAGGTCATTACAGAGTATTCAGTAGAGTTCCCTGGGCTATACAGTGGGTTCTTATATCTATTTTATGCATAGTAGTGTGTATATGTAGTTCCCAACCTCCCAATTTATCCTACCCATCCCCTTTCTCCCTGGTAACCATACATTTGCTTTCCACATCTGTGACTCTATTTCTGTTTGTAAATAAGTTCATTTTTACCACTTTTTTAGATTCTACAACTGTATCTTGTTAGTTTCATTTTCTGTTTTGAGCTACAGCTAAGACTGCTCCTACATCTGGTTTTCTGCTTCAAAACTTTTGTTCCTATTTCTCACCTGTTTGTGCTCTTATCTCCAATTCTCTTTGACCTTGGGTATTTGTCTTTTTAAAATTCTTTAACTGTCATTATAATAGAGTTTTGGGAGAGAGTAGAAATAAATGCAGGTGTTCAAACTACCACAATTACCTGGAACTTCAGAATTTATATTGCATTTCATGTAATCTTGATGGTTCTAGCTGTCAGTATAGTTTGCCAAGATTTTTCAGATCTTGGCACACAGTGTGTATCACCAAGCTTTTTGATATCTGCAAATATATCCTTTTGGGGAGTTTAGGATGAACACAGCTATTCTGTAGGTTTTTCTGAGGTTTCCAGCAAAGGAAATACTCAGATATATCTGTCTCTCTAATGTACACCTCCATATACACACAGAGTAGTTACTCATAAATCTATAACTTATGATTTTTGAATAGCATAGTTTGAGGCTTTAACTGGCATGGTTAACCAGAGTGCAAGTAGCTGATTACTTTTAATAGTACATTATTGATTCTATTTTTAGACCTTTCCACTATGCTTGCTAAATAGCCTCTATTTAACTTGGTTTGAAGGTGACCCAAAAGGCGCACACAGAGTTTTTGTTTACTTTGTGTTTTACAGAGAAGGGAGCTTAAATCAATTTGAAGGAAGATGCCAAAATATTCTAGAAAGAATCAAGTCTTTCTCACAAATGCAAAAAGGCCAATTTGAGGCAAAATAAATAAAATTCTTTTTGTGCTATCAGATTCCATTTTATTCACATATCCAAAATGAAGTTATATAACGTCTGAGCTGCAACTTAATATTTCTAAAAATTTTGCTTTTGAAACTTTGAAGGTGAAATTTGAGTTTGTTTACCTAACCTAGTTTCCTTACCATAGTCTGTCTTATCACAGATCTCTCCTGTTGATATTAACAAGTTCTCTTGATTGTCATTGAAATCATTATTGTATACATGTGGCATTTCCCTTTCTATTTTTTTAGGTGAATAAAAAGAAGGCACAAAATTTAAAAATTGAATATCACAAATGGTCATACTTATCTTTCAGTTTAAAGTTACAAAGGCATATTCCCAGTTAAATTACATACTAAAAGACATAAATTTCCTTTTTAAATCATCTCTAATCATCAAATTCTTTTAAGAGGAAAAGAATTTGAACCTCATCCAAGCTGGTTTTATTCTTCAATAGCCACTACATATTTTCATTTTCATTCAAGAATTCAGATCATTAAGAATCATAAGTCAGTTGATCTGGCTAACATAAAAGTTGTGAATTTTTCTGAGTATCCTTTCAACAGTCTTAAGTAGTAACACTGGTGACTGAAGGGGAAGTAAACTATTTTATATCAACTCAAGCCCTAAGTATCAATGAATTCAGTTACAAAAGATGCTCCTTTGGGCTTGCTTTCTTGGTTCTAAGTCTATTTCATAAAATATAGCCCTGGAAGGCCCAGGACACAGTCACCAGCCAGCTGCTGTTCTGTCAGTCCCCAGAAAAGCTTGTCGTCCTGCTGATAATTTGAAGTGTCTCTAAGCAGGCACTCTGCCTTGTAACATTAGCTCATCATTTCTCTTGGACTTAAACAGAGAGGACCTGCCTCCGTATGATATCAGATCGGAAGCAGATGCTGGTGTATCTGAACTACAGGGCAGTGAAAATGAATGAGACTTACCATGGTGCTTGACCGTGCAGTAAAGATCATGATATAGCCATCACTGCTGTTATTGTAAGGTTCGTCCTTCTCATTTCTTATCATAGTGGTTTATAAAATGAATAGAGAAATCCTGTGCTTTTTATATAGTCCCATGAGAGCCATTATTAAGACAAAATGGTTGTAATTGTACAGCAACCTGTAATTACATATTATAATTAGGCCAGGACAGTTCAGGTGTGATGATTTCACTATTAATTCTTTTTGTGATTTATTTTTTTCCTGTTGTAGTGAGAACTCTTCCAATAGTAGATACAGAGGTGGGGGGAAATAAAACCCTGACAACTTTTCTTTGATGAAACAACTTAATACATAAAATACTTGTACAGTAAAAGCTTAAAATGAGTTCTAGCAATACTAGATTAGGCTAATCTGAGCAGAAGTATTAATGTAGCATGCAATTAAAATATTACTGCCAACATCAAAACTAAGAACAGACTTTCTCAGTAGCACTCAGAATACTATAAATATGTACTTAGAAGAAGTAAATATATTTCAACAGAAAGATAGCATACATAAAGATGTCGTAAAAGATTCCTCCAATATTCCCCCAAAATATTGTGCTACAATAATGGGATTATGTTGGAAGGGCACAAAGGTCACATTTCAAGAAACAGTTCAAAAAGTTGGCTTTATACTTTTGAATGCCCCGAGGCAGTGAATAGAGGGTTTTGGTTTATGGGGGCTTGAGATAATAATTGTGTCCTGCGAGAAGAAGAGAGGAATGAAAAAAAAAAAAATCAAGACTTGCCCAAGGGAGAGAAACATAAACTATTTCCAATTAAATCAAAGTGAAGTGGGCCTAAGACAGTGAGCCCAGCCTCAAAAGGGAATGTGATGGATGCAGAGCTGCATGGATACTCACAACTGTTGAATTCCTTCTCCTCTCCCTGTGGGAGCAATGTGGTCAATAGTGTATTTGGATCACATCTGCACTGACTGCAGGAAATCTTATTGCGGTGTTATCTCTGTGACTGCTCTTCTGCTTGTTGAAATTTCCTATACACAGTCTGCCTGCAGCAACAGAGGGGCTTATGCAGAGGGTTCAGCGGTATTTCATGTAGTGGGAAAAACATTTTGAAACATCCTTCTTTTTTTCTTTCCTTTTATGTTATCTCATCATTGCCTGTGTTTCTCAAAAACAAGTTCTTAGCTTTAGAATAACAGATAAAGGAGCACTTCTCTCCTATGAACTGTGATTTGGGTAATTTTTTTTAAGAAAGTACCTATTCTTTATGGAGTAATACCTCTTCCTTCTTGAACTTTTCCCACACCAATATGAAAACTGAAATATGTTTGTAAAGGCAGGGAAAATTAACTTTTTTAGCACCTGCAATAAAATTACGACCAGAGTCAATGAATTACATCTTTCTTTGGGGATACTTGATCATTTGAACACCTATATTTAATCCGAAAATTATAAGCTCTCACGTTGGGATGCAAGGTGAAAGGTAAAAAGAGATTACCCATAAAATAGAACATGTAGAGTGTAGGTATGTGATGCAGGTTGAGTTGTGTCCCTGCATAAGTAATGGTGCTAGAGAAGCTGGGTTGAATGATGCATGACATCAACCAAGGTATAATCAGTGTGGGTGTGATGGCAGAAATAAAGAGGCCAGGCACCCCTCAGTGGCCATGTGAAGGAGATTTGAGTTGAATTTCCAGGGAAAGGGTGCTGACTCTCAGAGGACCTGCCAGTTATTCAACCAATGATGCTTTTTCTATGTAGTCAGAAACTTCAATAAAAGAATAATGAAATCTGAATTATAAATGCTTCAATCATAACATCATTGGTTATTAAGTTCTTGGCAAACTGCAATAGAAACATTTTCAAAAAAATAGGAACATCTGTAAATACCTTATTAAAAGTCTACTCTTGTTATTTGCTTATGTGATCTTTGGCTTCTTGTGATCCTTGTTTTGTGGTATATATGAGGCTTCTGTAGCCATTTCTACTAGGAAGAGGGAGGGAAAAGGGGAAGGATAGAGGGAAGTATGAAAGCAGAGCAGACTAGAAAGTATGGGATAAGAAATATCTAAAATTTTAATTTAATGAAAGATTGGTTTTCCATTATGGGAAATGCCACATGGGCCTTTCTATTCCTTAGTTCCTGAGCCCCCTCCCAGGCTAGAGCTGCTCTGTGTTCCTCTTTGCCACGGGAAACATTCAACATTTTGGAGACCCTCCCACCTGGGGGACACCTAGTGTATTTTTTGTTTCTGAATCAGCAATGACTGGATATTTTCTCTCAGGGTTGTGAGTT
This sequence comes from Redunca redunca, assembly GCA_006410935.1. Lineage (NCBI taxonomy): Eukaryota > Metazoa > Chordata > Mammalia > Artiodactyla > Bovidae > Redunca > Redunca redunca. The sequence continues at coordinate 1,120,139 of SJYQ01003744.1, forward strand.
TTCTAGACTCTACTTGCACCTTCAGAGGCTGGAGCCTCTTAGGACTGCAGTGGGTTTTGAGGATGTATCTTGGCATGAGCAACTTCTGCCTGTCATTTCAGACTTGTAACAGCCTTTAATTGGCTTCCTTTCCTTGTCCATTCACAGATGATTGGTCTGTGAAAACAAAGAACCTGAAATCTCTTTGTCATTTCTTTCCCCAGAAATACTAGTTTGAATTTTTATTTTTCTTTACAGTCATAACAGAAAATCTTGGCCAAAAAAATGGCACTATTGAAAACCCACAAGATACGTGTGATCTTCTGCTTTCCTAGAATAGTTAATGGTATATGACTAGTTTTTTCTCCTCTGTTGTTTTTCTTCAAATTTTCATTCATAGTGGTCAGTTCTATAGACATAGATGTGATTTGCTGACAAAGAGGGCCAGATTGATTCCTTTTTGGTTTCTCTAGATCACTGGGAGATTCTTATGGGCAGTACCCTGTTCTGTTTCACTTTGTCATCTTTAGGCCCTAACATGAAGCTTGATATCCAATAAGTGACTCACTAATGATTTTAAAATTAAAACATGAATGTGTTTAACCAAATTTGATGTATAAAATAGAATACATTATTTCCCATTCATACCCTTTAGAACAGTTTCATACCAGTTTCTACAGTGTCTTGGGGGCACAACTGGTCCCTCCCTCTTTAATTGCAGGCTTATCGTAATATTAATGAGTTTGCTCACCCTTAATTACCATTACTATTCAAGTATCCTGCGCCTCCCCTCTGAAGTAGTTCTTTCATGTCGCTAACATCAAGAAGCTTACACCCAGAGTCTAATTGGCTTGCCTATTAGGCAGCCTAGCAAAGAGCCAGACATGACTGAGTGACTGAACAACAACTCTTACTTTAGACCAGGCAGTGTTTTGTGTTGATTTTGCTTTGAGGAAACAGTTTGTTAGACTTGAGATGATTTGAGACTAATCAGGTGCACCCAACCTGTGACAATTATAGTGGTGAACCCTTCAATGATATAACTTGGAGATTTCAGATGAACACACAAAACCCCAACAGATAGAGAGCTTCACTTAGTAGTGTCCAGTTTAAAGAAAACTTACAATGTTTATAGCAAAAAAAATGAAGTCAAGAGGAAAAGTAAACATTGCTTTTACTTCCTATTTCTTTCAGCAGCCTCAACACATTTAGAACTATCTATGCTGAGATATTATCTACTAAGAGTGGACAGGGAAAGCCTCTATACTTAGCCCCAGACTTGAATCTCAACCCCATAATTTTTTAGTCATGGAAACTTGGGGATTTGATTCACTTCTCTCAGCCAGTTTTCTGACTTGTAAGTACAGAAAATAGCTGTGGTTAAATAAAATGTGTAATTTCTATCATTGTGACTGACAGCATAAGCTCACATTAAATATTAGATTCTTCCCTCCTCAAACATATCTGGTATTGATATTAATATTTATTAATGAAAATCAATGCATGAGGGACAAAATATAAGAAATTAAACAATTTCAATTTCAAATTTTGATGAATTGATCAATGCTCAGAATATTGAGTAACTTGTCTTCTAGAAGTATAAAGTAAAAGGAGAATGAGAATATTTCAGTGGAAAATCTTGATAGAATAATAGGGAAAAGTCTTTGATTGGGAGTCAGAAGACCTATTCATTAGTTATACATCTTCCCCAAACACAATACATCAAACACACAACCATCTTCTTTAAGTTTATTAATCATCTCAACTCTTCCTAAAAGCCAATCATCTCAAAGTCATCTACATTAGTTTTCTTCAGATTATCTTTGTCTTCTTCCATACATCTAATGAATCATTATTTTGTTGCTTCCTGCTTCATAGTGGCTTTGTCATCTACTCATTTCTTTTTATTCTCACTGCTATGTCCTAACTCAACACTTAACTCTGATTTGCAGACAATTATAGCAGTCCTAATTCAGTTTCCTATTCCGTACCTCTACTCAAAAACCAAACAAACATTATTTGTTTCAAATAATTATTTGCCTAGGCTACTGAAAACTTATCTTTATAGCTAGCTGCAAATTTCCCCCATATATTTTATAAGGGTGATCACATTATACAGATGGGGCACATGCCATGGACTGCAGTAACTGACAAACAACCCAAGGAGCTGTGCAGTAGATAGCCTGTGTGGCCTGACACTGAGATCCATCTATAAAATATCCAAACTACTCATTTAAATAATCCTTGAGGCTTATCAGCCTTCACTGATTCTCACTGTCCACACCACAAATACAGATAATCAGAGAGAAATCTGGGAATCTTTATAATCTAGATCTGACCTGCCTTTCCTACCCTATCTTCCTGAATTTCCTGATAAGCATACGCCATGTCATCCAGACTGGTTATCGTTTGACTCTTTTTTTTTTTTAATTTAATTTTTTATTTTTTTACTTTACTGTATTGGTTTTGCCATCCATTGACATGAATCCACCACAGGTGTACATGAGTTCCCAACCCTGAACCCCACTCCCACCACCCTCCCCATATCATCTCTCTGGGTCATCACAGTGCACCAGCCCCAAGCATCCTGTATCCTGTATCCTGTATCGAACCTAGACTAGCAATTCGTTTCTTACATGATAGTATACATGTTTCAGTGCCATTCTCCCAAATCATCCCATCCTCTCCCTCTCCCACAGAGTCCAAAATTCTGTTCTTTACATCTGTGTCTCTTCTGCTATCTCGCATACAGGGTTATCATTACCATCTTTCTAAATTCCATATATATGTGTTAGTATACTGTATTGGTGTTTTTCTTTCTGGCTTACTTCACTCTGTATAATCGGCTCCAGTTTCATCCACCTCATTAGAACTGACTCAAATTTATTCTTTTTAATGGCTGAGTAATACTCCATTGTGTATATGTACCACTGCTTTCTTATGGATTCATCTGCTGATGGACATCTAGGTTGCTTCCATGTCCTGGCTATTATAAACAGTGCTGCGATGAACATTGGGGTATATGTGTCTCTTTCTATTCTGATTTCCTCAGTGTGTATGCCCAGCAGTGGGATTGCTGTGTCATAAGGCAGTTCTATTTGCAATTTTTTAAGGAATCTCCACACTGTTCTCCATAGTGGCTGTACTAGTTTGCATTCCCACCAACAGTGTAAGAGGGTTCCCTTTTCTCCACACCCTCTCCAGCATTTATTGCTTGTAGACTTTTGGATCACAGCCATTCTGACTGGTGTGAAGTGGTACCCCACTGTGGTCTTGATTTGCATTTCTCTGATAATGAGTGATGTTGAGCACCTTTTCATTGTTTGTTAGCCATCTATATGTCTTCTTTGGAGAAATGTCTATTTAGTTCTTTGGCCCATTTTTTGATTGGGTCATTTATTTTTCTGGAATTGAGCTGCATAAGTTGCTTGTATATTTTTGAGATTAGTTGCTTGTCAGTTGCTTCATTTGCTATTATTTTCTCCCATTCAGAAGGCTGTCTTTTCACCTTGCTTATAGTTTCCTTTGTTATACTGAAGCTTTTAATTTTAACTAGATCCCATTTGTTTAATTTTGCTTTTATTTCCAGTATTCTAGGACGTGGATCATAGAGGATCCTGCGGTGATTTATGTCAGAGAGCGTTTTGCCTATGTTCTCCTATAGGAGTTTTATAGTTTCTGGTCTTACATTTAGATCTTTAATCCATTTTGAGTTTATTTTTGTGAATGGTGTTAGAAAGTGTTCTAGTTCCATTCTGGTCAAACACAGTTTTCCCAGCACCACTTGTTAAAGAGATTGTCTTTAATCCATTGTATATTCTTGCCTCCTTTGTCGAAGATAAGGTGTCCATAGGTGTGTGGATTTATCTCTGGGCTTTCTATTTTGTTCCATTGATCTATATTTCTGTCTTTGTGCCAGTACCATACTGGCTTGATGACTGTGGCTTTGTAGTAGAGCCTGAAGTCAGGCAGGTTGATTCTTCCAGTTCCATTCTTTTTTCTCAAGATTGCTTTGGCTATTCGAGGTTTTTTGCATTTCCATACAAATTGTGAAATTATTTGTTCTAGCTCTGTGAAAAATACCGCTGGTAGCTTGATAGGGATTACACTGAATCTGTAGATTGCTTTGGGTAGTATACTCATTTTCACTATATTGATTCTTCTGATCCGTGAACATGGTATATTTCTCCATCTATTAGTGTCCTCTTTTATTTCTTTCACCAGTGTTTTATAGTTTTCTATATATAGGTCTTTAGTTTCTTTAGGAAGATATATTCCCAAATATTTTATTCTTTTTGTTGCAATGGTGAATGGAATTGTTTCCTTAATTTCTTTTTCTACTTTCTCATTATTAGTGTATAGGAATGCAAGGGATTTCTGTGTGTTGATTTTATATCCCGCAACTTTACTATATTCATTGATTAGCTCTGAATTTCACCTTTTTCTCAAGTGCTCATGGAACCTTCTCCAGGATAGATCACATCCTGGGCCATAAATCTAGCCTTGATAAATTCAAAAAGATTGAAATCATTCCAAGCATCTTTTCTGACCACAATGCAGTAAGACTAGATCTCAATTACAGGAGAAAAACTATTAAAAAATCCAACATATGGCGGCTGAACAACACACTTCTGAATAACCAACAAATCACAGAACAAATCAAAAAAGAAATCAAATTATGCATAGAAATGAATGAAAATGAAAACACAACAACCCAAAACCTGTGGGACACTATCAAAGCAGTGCTAAGAGGAAAGTTCATAGCAATACAGGCACACCTCAAGAAACAAGAAAAAAGTCAAATAAATAACCTAACTCTACACCTAAAGCAACTAGAAAAGGAAGAAATGAAGAACCCCAGGGTTAGTAAAAGGGAAGAAATCTTAAAAATTAGGGCAGAAATAAATGCAAAAGAAACAAAAGAGACCATAGCAAAAATCAACAAAGCAAAAAGCTGGTGTTTTGAAAGGATAAATAAAATTGACAAACCATTAGCCAGACTCATCAAGAAACAAAGGGAGAAAACTCAAATCAATAAAATTAGAAATGAAAATGGAGAGATCACAACAGACAACACAGAAATACAAAGGATCATAAGAGACTACTATCAGCAATTATATGCCAATAAAATGGACAACGTGGAAGAAATGGACAAATTCTTAGAAAAGTACAACTTTCCAAAACTGAACCAGGAAGAAATAGAAAATCTTAACAGACCCATCACAAGCACAGAAATTGAAACTGTAATCAGAAATCTTCCAGCAAACAAAAGCCCAGGTCCAGACGGCTTCACAGCTGAATTCTACCAAAAATTTCGAGAGGAGCTAACACCTGTCCTACTCAAACTCTTCCAGAAAAATTGCAGAGGAAGATAAACTTTCAAACTCATTCTATGAGGCCACCATCACCCTAATACCAAAACCTGACAAAGATGCCACAAGAAAAGAAAACTACAGGCCGATATCACTGATGAACATAGATGCAAAAATCCTTAACAAAATTATAGCAATCAGAATCCAACAACACATTAAAAAGATCATACACCATGACCAAGTGGGCTTTATCCCAGGGATGCAAGGATTCTTCAATATCCGCAAATCAATCAATGTAATTCACCACATTAACAAATTGAAAAATAAAAGCCATATGATTATCTCAATAGATGCAGAGAAAGCTTTTGACAAAATTCAACATCCATTTATGATAAAAAAAACTCTCTAGAAAGCAGGAATAGAAGGAACATACCTCAACATAATAAAAGCTATATATGACAAACCCACAGCAAACATTATCCTCAATGGTGAAAACTTGAAAGCATTTCCGCTAAAGTCAGAAACAAGACAAGGGTGCCCACTTTCACCACTACTATTCAACATAGTTCTGGAAGATTTGGCCACAGCAATCAGAGCACAAAAAGAAATAAAGGAATCCAAATTGGAAAATAAGAAGTAAAACTCTCACTGTTTGCAGATGACATGATCCTCTACATAGAAAATCCTAAACATTCACTTGACTCTTGAATGGAATAGACTGATGTAGGTGTTACTATGGAGTAAGGACAGAAAGAAGGAACAACAATATCAATAAATAGGGAGGGCTAGATTAAATATTTTTAGAATTTATACTAAACCAGGTAGAAAAGTTATTACTAGATGGGTCCTAGGGACCAAAAGCCAGAACTTTGATTGGGATACTACACCATAACTCCTTTGGCTCAGAAAGGCCAAGCGAGAGTAGCGTCTGAATTCCTCAGCTTTTTATGGACTCCCATCTAGACATGAGAGAGGCATTTTGACTGTCTGTTAAAAAACTCAGGATAGCAAGTCCAAATCCTGGCCCCATAATAGAGGTCCTGTAAATGATGGTTAGTAAAGGAATGTGTAAGATATATTGAATAAAACAAGAACCACATTTTCAAAAGGAGGAGGAAAAAGTAGCTCATTGACTTGGTTGCCAGGGTCACCCTAATTAATAAAGCCATGTTTTGTTTTTTTTTTTTGCACAGAAAGAAAATTATTATTGCAAATAAAGTAATTTGAAGCTACCAGAATAGCACTAGGAACTCTTTGTTAATTTTACTTACTTCTGTCATGTCATGCCTCTCACTGCCTTCTGCTTAACCTCATATTCTTGACAAAATGAAGGCAAAAGAATTCCAGGTCTCAGACATGTGCTGGGAGATTAATGAAACACATTTTGGAACAGAGGGAGGGTGGAAAAAATAACACCAAATCTTCATCTGTTACATGTGCTGCTGTAAGTCTACATTCTGTAACCAAACCCTCTTCCCTCCCAGAGTGCCTTTCTTACAGTCCCCCAACTTTAGATTGCCTATCACATCCTGCTTCACATCACTGAACCAGCTTCTCAATTTCAATGTTAGGAGAATAGTAATACTGCTGCCAACCACCCTGCCACATAACCCAGAGGCTGAAGGTGCATATACAATATAGGAAGGTAGGCTCATTTATATAAGCACAATAAAAATGTATAATATTTATAATTTTCATATCTATTATATACATATTAAAATTTAGCTGGGCATGTATCAGGTACTTATTGTGGTTCTAGCTATTACTTTGACCCAGATATTTGAAAAGTAAAGAGAAACAAAATGATACTACAAAAGGAAAAAAAGAGAAACAAGATTATAGCACAAAAGAAAAATCAAAAATTGTCCAGAAGTCATTGCTGCTGCTATCTTCAGGGGAACAACTGATAGAATGGATTAGAAAGTGTCCAGACAAAAGGGCAAGGGACTCTTTCAAGTTCTACTCATCCTACAAACTGTTGTCTTAATGGTGAAAAGGGATGTTTATGAAACACACCATTACTGAAACACAAAGATCAAAGAATTATCCCCAGATAGAAAACAGCTAAAGCCTATGCTTTATAATATTGAACTATAGTTGCAATTCCAGCATCTGAACAAATCTGTGCAGTGATATAAAGAATCAGAAATATCTAGAATGAAGTTATTGATGAATAAACCTTCATAATTTAGAACCTAGATGTTGTCAGTGCAAGACACTAAGTCTCGTGATTTTTTTCCCTTGTGTTTCAGCTTTTAGCAAGAGGGTATTAGTTCAAACTGAATGGATTTGGGGTTTTTGACAGAGAAAATTGAGGAGAAAATAGTAGACTTGTTAAGCCTTTGTGGGTTTTTCCCCCATCTGATCAATGGAGTTACAAACCTCATAATGAAGTGGACTGGCAAGTAACCATAATCTCACACTGAAGGATTTGGTAGAGTTTTGTTTATATTATTTATAATTAAACTATTTTTTAATTAACTGAATATTGTCCGATTCCTAATTTGAATCAGTTCTTAATATACATTGATCTTACCTTCAAAGATGTTTTGTGGCAACATCTCTTTATTTTAGATATATACGTGGATGCTAATCACACCATATTCTTCTTTGAGAATTTCACATAAAAATGGGCAGATCAGACATGCAGCACCACTTACAGGCTTATCCCTTTCTAGATATTCTTCTTGACACATTGACAGTTTGTGAGTTCTCCCTAGTGGTGAATTTTAACAAATATTTGGGAGAGCAAGAGAAGGAATTATATTTCATGTTTATATAGAGGGTAAGTCCTGGATATATATTACATCCAGATGTATAAAAATACCATATAAGCATATAAAATATGTATTCACTAAAAATGTTAACATGCTAACAGAACACGCCTACCTATTTTGTCTTTTGGGGTGGGCACTTTTATATTTATTTCAAAATAATCCTTGAATAAGGTGTGTTCCTATTTGCATTTGCTATATCTATACAGGAGTCAAAATGTACAGCAAATATATGACTTTGAGGACATGAAATCTCACTGGAGATTGTTACATGAATAGTAAAAAAACAAAAGTGTAAGAGCAAAACAAATATGATTAGAGGCAAAATTGATGTGAATATCATCAAGTATTTATGGCATTCATTCGTATATTCATTAAACAAACACCAAGTGCATACTACCATCCAGGCACTCTTCTTGGCACCCAGAGTTAGGTGGGAGGGACAATTACTTACTATCTAACTACAAATTATTACTTGGAAAGAGTTAACTTTGGAGGGAAAAAGGCACTTGATATTTTATTGATGATTGGGGAAACCCTCTCTATTACGGGTCCTGAAGATAAGGGTTTAGGCTGGGGAGGCAGAGCATTCTAGGCAGAGGAAGCAGGTAGAAAGGCCTTCAGGCAGGGTATACTCATGGTACAAGGTAGACAGTAAAAGTAATGTACGGCCTCAGAAAGTATTAAAAAGACTCTAAGCCTTTTCTGACAGAAGAAATCATCCAACGAGTTTTGAACAGAACTCATGTTTCACCATGGTGCTGTGATGGTTCAAAGGAGAGACGATGGTGGAATTAACAAATATAGTAGAATTAACGATGGAATTAATCAAGGTGATGAGAAGTGCCAGATTGTGAAAATACTGTGAGGGAAAAGTGATTTGCTTTTTGCTGAGTATTGGGGGAGGAAGAGAATTCAAGGAGTCAAGGAGAATTCCAGGCTTTCTGATAGGAACATCTGGGAGAATGATGTCTCCATCTACTGAAGAGAGTTGCAGAAAGAGCATTTTAGTGTGGAGGCTGGATATCAGAAAAGCTCTAAAATCACTGCAGATGGTGACTGTAGCCATGAAATTAAAAGACGCTTACTCCTTGTCTTCCTGGTGACTCAGAGGTTAAAGCCTCTGCCTGGAATGAGGGATACCTGGGTTTGACCCCTGGGTTGGAAAGATCCCCTGGAGAAGGAAATGGCAACCCACTCCAGTACTCTTGCCTGGAGAATCCCATGGAGGGAGGAGCCTGGTAGGCTACAGTCCATGGGGTCGCAAAGAGCTGGATACAACTGACTGTGTCTATCTTTATCTATCTATCTACTCCTTGGAAGGAAAGTTATGACCAACCTAGATAGCATATTAAAAAGCCGAGACATTACTTTGCCAACAAGGCTATGGTTTTTCCAGTAGTCGTGTATAGATGTGAGAGTTGGACTGTAAAGAAAGCTGAGCACCAAAGAATTGATGCTTTTGAACTGCGGTTTTGGAGAAGACTCTTGAGAGTCCCTTGGACTGCAAGAAAATCAGTCCTGAGTGTTCATTGGAAGGACTGATGTTGAAGCTGAAACTCCAATACTTTGGCCATCTGATGTGAAGAGCTGACTCATTTGAAAAGACCCTGATGTTGGGAAAGATTGAAGGCAGGAGGAGAAGGGGACAACAGAGGATGAGATGGTTGGATGGCATCACCGACTCAATGGACATGAGTTTGGATAAACTCTGGGAGTTGGTGATGGACAGGGAGGCCTGGTGTTACTGCAGTCGATGGGGTCACAAAGAGTCAGACACGACTGAGCAACTGAACTGATTTTCCAAATCAGAATTAAAAGTATTTATGTCTCTTCAATTTATGACTACATCTTGTTGTTGTTTAGTTGCTAAGACATGTCTGACTCTTTTGCAACCCCATGGACTGTAGCCCCTCAGACTCCTCTGTCCATGGGATTTCCCAGGCAAGAATACTGGAGTGGGATGCCATTTCCTTCTCCAAAGGATCTTCCTGACCCAGGGATCAAAGCCAGATGTCCTGCACTGGCAGGTGGATTCCTTACCACTGAGCCACCAGGGAAGCCACGACTGCACTTTACCCAATCCTATATACCTTTATTGCAATCAGAAAGATGTAACATTAAAAACAAGTTAATTTCCTAGGTGGACGTCCCCCACAAAATTTAGAATTTTTAATTATTTTTAATCACTTTTATTCATTTATAATTTTAAATGTAGTATTTCAGAGAATAACATAACAGATACCCATATATTCACCTAGGATTAATAGATGATAACATTGACTACAGCTTACCAGATGGCTCTAGTGGTAAAGAACTCACCTGTCAATGAAGGAGATGTAAGAGACATGGGTTTGATCTCTGGGATACAACAACATTGACTACATTTGTTAATATTTTCATAGCTTATGAAAAATATCAGATTTAGGTTCTGTCTTTATATATCTCCCCTCTTCCATTATCTTCACCTGCTTTCCAAGAGGAAATCACTATTCTAATTTGCATTCATATTTGTCAGTCTTTATACTTTATTCCCATATGGCACTGATGGTAAAGAATCTGCCTGTCAATGAAGGAGACATAAGAGAAGCAGGTTTGATCCCTAGGTTGGGAAGATCCCTTGGTGGAAGGCATGGCAAGCCCCTCCAAGATCCTTGCCTGGAGAACCCCCATGGACAGAGGGAGCTAGCGGACTACAGTCCATAGGGTCACAAAGAGTTGGACACAACTGAAGCAACTTACCACCATGAATACTTTACTTCATAATATGCCCATGAACAATGTATGGTATTTATGTATATTTAAAAATTTTGCATAAATATAACCAGTTTTTCTCATTCAACCTTATTTTTAAGACTTCTTACAAGTTAATATGTAGATTGATTTTGTTCTTTTTCACCTGCTATTATAGTACTTAACTGCATGATTATAACACAAATTCTCATAGTAGTAAATATTTAGGTTGTTTCTAATATTCCCATCATTACAAAAGAACTATAATCAAAATCCTTGTGCATAACTACCTGTAAAAAAGCTTTTCTAGGGGGTAACTTTTAAGTTGAAGTCAATAGAATGAACATTTTTAATACCAATGAAAAATTCCTTTTTAAGTGATAGTGTTTATATTTCTCCCATAAAATTTGAAAGTTCACATTTTCATACATTTATTCATACTTAGTATTGTCAGACTGTTTTGTAAATGTGTTGAACTGCGAAGTGGCTCTCTCAGTTCAGTTCAGTTGCTCAGGCATGTCCGACTCTTTGCAATTTCATGGACTGCAGCATGCCAGGCTGCCCTGTACATCATCAACTCCCAGAGCTTGCTCACACTCATGTCGATCGAATCACTGATGGCATCCAACCATCTCATCTTCTGTTGTCCCCTTCTCCTGCCTTCAATCATTCCCATCATCAGCGTCTTTTCTAATGTGTCAGCTCTTTGCATCAGGTGGCCAAAGTATTGGAGTTTCAGCTTCAGCATCACTCCTTTCAATAAATATTACGGATTGATGTCCTTTAGGATGGACTGGTTTGATCTCCTTGCAGTCCAAGGGACTCTCAAGAGTCTTCTCCAACACCACAGTTCAAACCATCAGTTCTTCAGTGGTCAGCTTTCTTTATAGTCCAACTCTCACATCCATACATGACACCTGGAAAAACCATAGCTTTGACTAACTGGACCTTTGTTAGCAAAGTTATGTCTCTGTTTTTAATATGCTGTCTAGGTTGGTCATAACTTTTCTTCCAAGGAGTAAGCGTCTTTTAATTTCATGGCTGCAGTCACCATCTGCAGTGATTTTGGAGCCCAAAACAATAAAGTCTGCCACTGTTTCCACTCTTTCCTCATCTATTTGCCATGAAGTGATGGGACCAGATGCTATGATCTTCGCTCTCTGAATGTTTAGTTTTAAGCCAGATTTTTCACTCTCCTCTTTCATTCTCATCAAGAGGCTCTTTAGTAGTTCTTCGCTTTCTGCCATAAGGGTGGCGTCATCTGCATATCTGAAGTTATTGATATTTCTCCCAGCAGTCTTGACTCCAACTTGTGCTTCATCCAGCGCAGCATTTCACATGATGTACCCTGCATAGAAGTTAAATAAGCACGGTGACAATATACAGCCTTGACCTATTCTTTACACGATTTGGAACCAGTCTGTTGTTCCATGTCCAGTTCTAGCTGGTGCTTCTTCACCTGCATACAGATTTCTCAGGAGCCAGGTCAGGTGGTCTGGTATTCCCATCTCTCAGAATTGTCCACATTTTGTTGTGATCCACACAGTCAAAGGCTTTGGCATAGTCAGTAAAACAGAAAGAGATGTTTTTCTGGAACTCTCTTCCTATTTCCATGATCCAGTGAATGTTAGCAATTTGATCTCTGATTCCTCTGCCTTTTCTGAATCCAGCTTGAACATCTGGAAGTTCACCATTCACATACTGTTGAAGCCTGGCTTGTAGAATTTTGAGCATTAATTTGCTAGCGTGTGAGATGAGTGCAATTGTGCAGTAGTTCAAACCTTCTTTGGCATTGTCTTTCTTTGGGATTGGAATGAAAACTGACCTTTTCCAGTCCTGTGGCCACTGCTGAGTTTTCCAAATTTTCTGGCATATTGAGTGCAACACTTTTACAGCATCATCTTTTAGGATTTGAAATAGTTCAACTGGAATTCTATCACCTCCACTAGCTTTGTTCATAGTGATGCTTCCCACTTGACTTCACATTCCAGGATGTCTGGCTCTAGTTGGGTAATCACATCATCATGGTTATCTGGACGATAACGTTCTTTTTTGTACAGTTCTTCTGTGTATTCTTGCCACCTCTTCTTAATATTCTTCTGCTTCTGTTTGGTCCATACCATTTCTGTCCTTTATCGAGCCCATCTTTGCATGAAATATTCCCTTAGTATCTCTAATTTTCTTGAAGAGATCTCTAGTCTTTCCCATTCTGTTGTTTTCCTCTATATCTTTACATTGATCACTGAAGAAACCTTTCTTTTCTCTCCTTGCTATTCTTTGGAACTCTGCATTCAAATGGGTATATCTTTCCTTTTCTCCTTTGCCTTTCACTTCTCTTCTTTTCTCAGCTATTTGTAAGGCCCTCTCAGACAACCATTTTACCTTTTTGCATTTCTTTCTCTTGGGGATGGTCTTGATCAGTGCCTCCTGTACAGTGTCACAAACCTCCATCCATAGTTCTTCAGGTACTCTATCAGATCTAATCCTTTGAATCTATGCATCACTTCCACTGTATAATCCTAAGGGATTTGATTTATGTCATACCTGAATGGTCTAGTGGTTTTCCCTACTTTCTTCATTTTAAGTCTAATTTGACAATAAGAAGTTCATGATTTGAGCCACAGTCAGTTCCTGGTCTTGATTTTGCTGACTGTGTAGAGCTTCTCCATCTTTGGCTGCAAAAAATAGAATCAATATGATTTCAGTGTTGACTGAATGTGTATGTTCATCCATAGAATCTTCTTCTGTGTTGTTGGCAGAGGGTGTTTGCTACGACCAGTGCATTCTCTTGGCAAAACTCTATTAGCCTTTGCCCTGCTTCATTTTGTGCTCCAAGGCAAAATTTGCCTATTATTCCAGGTAACTCTAGACTTCCTACTTTTGCATTCCAGTCCCCTATAACAAAAAGGATATATATATATTTTTTTTCAGTGTTAGTTCCAGAAGGTCTTGTAGGTTCATAGAACCATTCAACTTTAGCTTCTTCAGCATTACTGGTTTGGGGCATAGACTTAGATTACTGTGCTATTATTGAAGGGTTTGCCTTGGAAATGAACAGAGATCATGCTGTTGTTTTTGAGATTCCACTCAAGTACTGCATTTTGGACTCTTTCATTGACTATGAGGGCTACTCCATTTCTTCTAAGGGATTCTTGCCCACAGTAGTAGATATAGTGGTCATCTGAGTTAAATTTACCCATTCCAGTCTATTTTAGTTCACTGATTCCTAAAATGTTGATGTTCACTCTTGCCATCTGCTGCTTGACCACTTCAAATTTGCCTTGATTCATGGACCTAACATTCCAGGTTCCTATGCAATATTGTTCTTTACAGCATCGGTCTTTACTTCCATCACCAGTCACATCCACAACTGAGTATTGTTTTTGCTTTGGCGAAAACAACCAAGTGGCTCACTAATAACTTTTACAAATTTTCCCCAACATGACAAAATCTTTCATGTTTATTAGTCATTTAGATCTCTTTGTCAGTGAATTACCTGTTAAACATATATCTCTCTATATATACATGTAATTGTATTATTGTTGACGTTGCTGGGTCTTCATTTGCTTTGTGGCTTTCCTCTAGTTGCCACAAGTGAGGGCTACTCTCTAGTTGTGGTGGAGCACACGGGCTCAGTAGTTGTGGCTTCTAGGCTCTAGAGCTCATGCTCTGCAGTTATGGTCCATGGGATGGGCCTACAGCACGTGGGATCTTCCCAGGCCAGGGATCAAACCTGTGTCTCTGCTCTAGCCAGCCACTTGAGCTACCAGAGAAGTCCCTATACGTATTTTTGATTGGGTTTTTATATTGTTCTGTAGTAGTTCTACTTAGGCTTATAGCAATACTTTTTTGTTATATGTATTGCCGTTGTCTTTTCCCAACCGGTGGCTTTTCTTTTTACTTTGCATATATGGGCTTTCAAAATTGTATCTTTACAAGATTTCAGCATGCTCATTAATCTTTCTTTTTATGGTTTGTATATACTTTTTATGTCTTGTTAAATAAATGTCTTGTCTTTATTACTGAGAGGCCATAAAAAATAGCCTCCTTTATTTACAAATGTGGAAAGCAAAACTTTAAAAATTTTTATGCCTTTAATAGATCTGAGTTTTGATTTAAGCATGGTAAAATTCCTATAATATACATATTTTCCCTTCATATGTATGAAGGGAATACTCTTTCACTCACTGATTTATAATATCAGCTCTCTCATATGCAAGTTCTATATTGTTATGAGTCTCTTTAGGGGCACTTTTTTCTTTTCCACTGGTCTCTTTGTCTGTCCCTGAACCAATAGCTAATTCAAGTGATGTAAATCAACTCTCTTCATTCTCTTATGCCAAATTAGTCTTTACTATTTGCGGCCTTTTTCTTTGTCTCTTAATTTAGAATTAATTTATTAAGTCTCATGAAAAATACAGTTGATATTTGATTGCAATTGAATTGAACATGAAGTTTTACTTAGAAAAAATGCTTTTTTTGTAGTAGTATATCTTCTCACCCATCAGCATTTTAAATCTTCTACTTATTTAGATCACTTTTATATGCATCAGTGAAACTTTATCATTTTCCTAATATAGGTGTTAATATTTACAGCTATTTTTAGTTACTTTGAAATTACTCTTGGAAGTGAAAGTATTAGTTGTTCAGTGTCCAACTCTTTACAACCCCAAGGACTATAGCCCACCAGAATCTTCTGTGCATGGAATTCTCCAGGCAAGAATGCTGGACTGGGTAGCCATTCCCTTCTCTAGAGGCTCTTCCTGATCAAGGGATCAAACCCGGGTCTCCCGCATTGCATGCACTTGTGCTAAGTCACTTCAGTCATGTCCAGTTCTTTGTGACCCTGTGGACTCTAGACTTCCAGGCTCCTCTGTCCATGGGGATTCTCTAAGCAAGAATCCTGGAGTCGGTTGCCCTGCCCTCCTCCAGGGAATTTCCTGACCCAAGGGCTGAACCCTAGTCTCTTATGTTTCCTCTTTGGCAGGTAGGTTCTTTACCAATAGCACCACTTGAGAAGCCTATTGTAGATGGATTCTTTACTGTCTGAGCCACCAGGGAATCCCAATTACTCTTAGCATAATAGAAATGCCTTTTTAAGTTTTATATTATTTATCTTGGCAAAAACTAGGTAGAAAATGTGTATAAACAGTTTATATTGTTAGAATAAGCTTGTTAATTCTGTTGTTCAAAACTTATTAATTTTGTCTTTTTGATCTATCCGTTCAGTTCGGTTCAGTTCAGTTCAGTCGCTCAGTTGTGTCCAACTCTTTGCGACCCCATGAATCGCAGCATGCCAGGCATCCCTGTCCATCACCAACTCCCGGAGTTCACTCAGACTCACGTTCATTGAGTCAGTGATGCCATACAGCCAACTCATCCTCGGTCGTCCCCTTCTTCTTCTGCCCCCAATCCCTCCCAGCATCAGAGTCTTTTCCAATGAGTCAACTCTTTGCATCAGGTGGCCAAAGTATTGGAGTTTCAGCTTTAGCATCATTCCTTCCAAAGAAATCCCAGGGCTGATCTTCAGAATGGACTGGTTGGATCTCCTTGTAGTCCAAGGGACTCTCAAGAGTCTTCTCCAACACCACAGTTCAAAAACATCAATTCTTCAGCGCTCAGCTTTCTTCACAGTCCAATTCTCACATCCATACACGACCACAGGAAAAACCATAGCCTTGACTAGATGGACCTTAGTCAGCAAAGTAATGTCTCTGCTTTTGAATATACTATCTAGGTTGGTCATAACTTTTCTTCCAAGGAGTAAGAATCTTTTAACTTCATGGCTGCAATCACCATCTGCAGTGATTTTGGAGTCCCCAAAAATAAAGTCTGACACTGTTTCTACCGTTTCCCCATGTATTTGCCATGAAGTGATGGGACAGGATGCCATGATCCTCATTTTCTGAATGTTGAGCTTTAGGCCAACTTTTTCACTCTCCACTTTCACTTTCATCAAGAGACGTTTTAGTTCCTCTTCACTTTCTGCCATAAGGGTGGTGTCATCTGCATATCTGAGCTTATTGATATTTCACCCGGCAATCTTGATTCCAGCTTGTGTTTCCTCCAGTCCAGCGTTTCTCATGATGTACTCTGCATATAAGTTAAATAAGCTGGGTGACAATATACAGCCTTGACGTACTCCTTTTCCTATTTGGAACCAGTCTGTTGTTCCATGTGCAGTTCTAACTGCTGCTTCCTGACCTGCATACAGGTTTCTCAGGTCAGGTGGTCTGGTGTTCAAATCTCTTTCAGAATTTTCCACAGTTTATTGTGATCCACACAGTCAAAAGCTTTGGCATAGTCAATAAAGCAGAAATAGATGTTTTTCTGGAACTCTCTTCCTTTTTCTATGATCCAGCGGATGTTGGCAATTTGATCTTTGGTTCCTCTGGCTTTTCTAAAACCAGCTTGAACATCAGGAAGTTCACAGTTCACATATTGCTGAAGCCTGGCCTGGAGAATTTTGAGCATTACTTTACTAGCATTTGAGATGAGTGTAAGGGAGGCCTTACAATTAGCTGTGAAAAAAAGAGAGGCAAAAAGCAAAGGAGAAAAGGAAAGATATAAGCATCTGAATGCAGAGTTCCACAAAATAGCAAGAAGAGATAAGAAAGCCCTCTTCAGCGATCAGTGCAAAGAAATAGAGGAAAAGAACAAAATGGGAAAGACTAGAGATCTCTTCAAGAAAATTAGAGATACCAAGGGAACATTTCATGCAAAGATGGGCTCGATCAAGGACAGAAATGGTCTGGATCTAACAGAAGCAGAAGATATTAAGAGGAGGTGGCAAGAATACACCGAACTGTTCAAAAAAGATCTTCATGACCCAGATAATCATGATGTTGTGATCACTAATCTAGAGCCAGACATCCTGGAATATGAAGTCAAGTGGGCCTTGGAAAGCATCGCTATGAACAAAGCTAGTGGAGGTGATGGAATTCCAGTTGAGCTGTTTCAAATCCTGAAAGACGATGCTGTGAAAGTACTGCAGTCAAGATGCCAGCAAATTTGGAAAACTCAGCAGTGGCCACAGGCCTGGAAAAATTCAGTTTTCATTCCAATTCCATAGAAAAGCAATGCCAATGAATGCTCAAACCACCATTAGAGGGGTGTAAATTGTTTCTCTATGATCAGAGGAGTTATCAGTCTCTTCAATCTGCTTCTGCTTTGTGTTTTTCAGAGATACACTGTTCAGTACTTATGTATTCAGAGATTCTAAATGTCTTCATTTTACATTGAAAAATGACCCTCTTTATACTATTAATGGCTTTGCAAAGAGATATTTTTTTTCTGATGTTAATTATATAATAAGGGCTATCTTTTGATTAGAATCTGCCTGCTATATCTTTTTAGAATCTGTTAACAATTTAGTTAAAATTTGCAAAACATTAAGACATATCAAAATAAAGATTCACATAAGTACACATTCACCCTTAAATGGAAGAAAGTAGAGAAAACCACTAGATCATTCAGGTGTGACCTAAATCAAATCCCTTATGACTATATAGTAGAAGTGACAAATATATTCAAGGGATTAGATCTGATAGACAGAGTGACTGAAGAACCATAGACCAAAGTTCATAACATTGTACATGAGGTGGTGATCAAAACCATCCCCAAGAAAAAAGAAATGCAAAAAGGCAAAATGGTTGTCTTAGGAGGCCTTGCAAATAGCTGAGAAAAGAAAGGATGTGAAAGGCAAAGGAGAAAAGGAAAGATATATCCATCTGAATGAAGAGTTCCAAAGAATAGCAAGGAGAGATAAGAAAGCCCTCCTAAGTAATCAATGCAAAGAAATGGAGGAAAACAATATAATGGGAAAGACTAGAGATTTATTCAAGAAAATTAGAGACACCAAGGGAATATTTCATACAAAGATGAGCACAATAAAGGACAGAAATGGCATGGACCCTAACAGAAGCAGACAATATTAAGAAGAGGTGGCAAGACTACACAGAGAACTATACAAAAAAGATCTTAATGACCCAGATAACCACGAAGGTGTGATCACTCACCTGGGAGTGTAAAGTCATGTGGGTCTTATGAAGCATCACTTTAAAAAAGCTAATGGAGGTGATGGAATTCCAGCTGTTATTTCAAATGCTAAAAGATGATGCCATGAAAGTGCTGCACTCAATATGCCAGCAAATTTGGAAAACTCAGCAGTGGCCACAGGACTGGAAAAGGTCCTGTTTTCATTCCAATCCCAAAGAAAGGCAATGCCAAAGAATGTTCAAACTACTGCACAGTTGCACTCATCTCACATGCTAGCAAAGTAATGCTCAAAATTCTCCAAGCTAGGCTTCAACAGTACATGAACTGAGAACTTCCCAAGGTTCAAGCTGGATTTAGAAAAGGGGGAGGAACAAGAGATCAAATTGAAAACATCTGTTGGATCATCAAAAAAGCAAGAGAGTTCCAGAAAAACATCTGCTCCATTGACTACACTAACGTCTTTGACTTTGAGGACTGCAACAAACTGGAAAACTCTTAAAGAGGTGGGAATACCAGAGCACCTTACCTGCCTTCTGAGATGTCTGTATGCACATCAAGAGGCAACAGTTGGAACCAGACATGGAACAGTGGACTGGTTTATTGTCATTATACTTATTTAACTTATATGCAGAGTACGTCATACGAAATGCCAGGCTGGATAAAGCACATACTGAAGTTTGAGATTTCCAGGAGAAATATCAGCAACCTCAGAAGGCAACGGCACCCCACTCCAGTACTCTTGCCTGGAAAATCTCATGGATGGAGGAGCCTGGTAGGCTGCAGTCCATGGGGTCGCTAAGAGTCGGACACGACTGAGCAACTTCACTTTCACTCTTCACTTTTATGCATTGGAGAAGGAAATGGCAACCCACTCCAGTGTTCTTGCCTGGAGAATCCCAGGGACGGGGGAGCCTGATGGGCTGCCGTCTATGGGATCACACAGAGTCAGACACAACTGAAGCAACTTAGAAGCAGCAGCAGCAGCAGATATGCAGTTGATACCACCCTTATGGCAGAAAGTGAAGAACTAAATTAGTCTCGGTGAAAGTGAAACTGGGGAGTGAAAAAGCCTACTTGAAACTCAGCATTCAGAAAACTAAGATCATGGCATCCAGTACCATCACTTCATGGCAAATAGATGGGAAAACAATGGAAACAGTGAGAGACTTTATTTTGGGGGGCTCCAAAACCACTGCAGATGGTTATTGCAGCCATGAAATTAAAAGATGCTTGCTACTTGGCAGAAAAGCTATGACCAACCTAGACATTACTTTGTCAACAAAGGTTCCTATAATAAAAGGTATGCTTTTTCCAGTAATCATGTATGGATGTGAGAGTTGAAGCATAAAGAAAACTTTATGCTGAAGACTTGATGCTTTTGAACTGTGGTGTTGGAGAAGACTCTTGAGAGTTCCTTGGACTGCAATGAGATCAAACCAGTCAGCCTAAATGAAATCAGTCCTGAATATTTACTGGAAGGACTGATGCTGAAGCTCCAATACTTTACCCACCTGATGCAAAGAGCTGACTCATTAGAAAAGACCCTGATACTGGGAAACATTGAATGTAGGAGGAGAAGGGGACAACAGAGGATGAGATGGTTGGATGGTATCACTGATTTGATGGACATGAGTTTGAGCAAGCTCCGGGAGTTGGTGATGGACAAGGAGGCCTTTTGTGCTACAGTCCAGGGGTTCACAAGGAGTCAGACATGACAGAGAGACTGAACTTATAAGTATAAATATCCCCATGCTAACATTAAAAGGTAGAATATTGCCAATAGTGTTGAATTCTTCCTGTATTGTCTTCACTGATCGAATCTCTTCTGTTCCTCTGTTAATATTAGCCTGAATTTGGTGTTCTTATTTTTCTTGCTTTTGCTTGTACTTACATTTACTGTTTGTGTTGCTCTGTGTGTGTGTGTGTGTGTGTAAATACCATCCTTTATATATTTATATATGTCGTATACGTTTCTATTTGGCTTTTCAAAAACCCTTGCTACATTGCCATATTTTAATAAATTTTTGTATTTTTTCTAACATATTTATAATGGTCTAAGTCTTTGTTCAGGTCATTTTAATTTGGGTAGTATTTTATTGCATGCATTTATCATTTATCTTTCTGATATACAGGTTGTCTCCATTTTAAATGTGTGTATATATATATGTACATATGCATACATATGGAGAGAGACCATGCTACTATGAACATCTTTTATCTCTGTGCCCTTGTGTACATTTGAGGATATTTCTGAAGAATATAAACCTAGGAAGAGAATTGCTGGGCCATATGACTATACTAATTT
Organism: Redunca redunca; assembly: GCA_006410935.1. NCBI lineage: Eukaryota > Metazoa > Chordata > Mammalia > Artiodactyla > Bovidae > Redunca > Redunca redunca. The sequence continues at coordinate 1,141,240 of SJYQ01003744.1, forward strand.
ATATTCCTTTCAGGAGAGTATAAATTCCAGTTATTCCACAGTTTTGATAACCCTTGATATTGTCAGACTTCAGCTTAAATTATTGCTTCTCTGGTGGTGTAAAATAGTATCTTATTGTGACTTTAATTTGCATTTACCTTTTTATGCTGAAGTTAAATATTTTTACATGTCTTTACAGGCTATTTGGGATTCTTTTTCTCTTAAATGCCTATTCTATCTATATTTTCTGTTTTTACATTGATTAGCTTGTCTACTGTTACCATTTTGTAGGCTTCATGTACTCTGAATGCAAACTCTTTTGTTAATGATACAGTTTAATTTCTCTTCCCTTCTAGTTTGTTTCTTGATTCTTATTTGACAGAATTTCTCCACCTCAAAGTCGTAAAGGTAATTTCAATTGCCTTCTAAAGGTTAACTTTGGCTTTTTACATTTACATCTTTCATACACTTAAGAGTGGATTTTTGTGTAGGGTATATGGTAGGCATCCTGTTTTTCCCTATATGGATAGTCTGTGATCCAGTACCATTTACTGAATAGTCCATCTCTCAGTTGACTTGCACGATCATTTCTGTCACCTATCAGACTTCTGCTCTGAATTGGTCTGTATCAAAGTTTCTATTCTATTCTTCTGTATATCTGTCCTTTACATCAGTATTACATGGAATAAATCACTTCTCTTAGGGCAAGTCTGCACACCTTAATTTTGTTGCAAACAATATATTTGTTAGGGACTATATACATATACATATTGGAGAAGGCAATGGCAACCCACTCCAATACTCTTGCCTGGGAAATCCTGCGGACAGAGGAGCCTGGTGGGCTGCAGTCCCTGGGGTTGCGAAGAGTCGGACACGACTGAGCGACTTCACCTTCACTTTTCACTTTCATGCATTGGAGAAGGAAATGGTAACCCACTCCAGTCTTCTTGCCTGGGAGAATCCCAGGAATGGGGGAGCCTGGTGGGCTGCCATCTATGGGGTCGCACAGAGTCGGACACGACTGAAGTGACTTAGTAGTAGTAGTAGTATATTCTAGTCTCATTTGATTTTTTTTGTAAGGTGGGTGAAATTAATAGATTTTCTAATATTGAAATATCTATTTCTTCAGTAATCCAAACGGGTTTTAAAAAAATGTTGATTTGCCAATAATTTGGTTTGTAAGTAAAAATGGCTCAGTGTTCCTTCTCATACTGTCTAAGACAAAGACAGTATTTTTTAAGTTTGTATTAAGATTATATTAGCTTGTTTGTATTGATTATATTAAGATTACAGTTTGTATTAAGATTATATTAACTTTAGACATTTCTCTGGCAATCTTGATTCCAGCTTGCACTTCCTACAGCCTAGCATTTCTCATGATGTACTCAGCATAGAAGTTAAATAAGTAGGGTAACAATATACAGCCTTGACTTTTTGGAACCAGTCTGTTTTTTCATGTCCAGTTCTAACTGTTGCCTCCTGACCTGCATATAGGTTTCTCAAGAGGCAGGTCAGGTAGTCTGGTATTCCCATCTCTTTCAGAATTTTCCACAGTTTATTGTGATCCACACAGTCAAAGGTCTTGGCATAGTCAATAAAGCAGAAATAGATGTTTTTCGGGAACTCTCTTGCTTTTTCCATGATCCAGCGGATGTTGGCAATTTGATCTCTGGTTCCTCTGCCTTTTCTAAAACCAGCTTGAACATCAAGAAGTTCACGTTTCACATATTGCTGAAGCCTGGCTTGGAGAATTTTGAGCATTACTTTACTAGCATGTGAGATGAGTGCAATTGTGCGGTAGTTTGAGTATTCTTGGCTTTGCCTTTCTTTGGGATTGGAATGAAAACTGACCTTTTCCAGTACTGTGGCCACTGCTGAGTTGTCCAAATTTGCTGGCATATTGAGTGCAGCGCTTTCACAGCATCATCTTTCAGGATTTGAAACAGCTCAACTGGAATTCCATCACCGCCACTAGCTTTGTTCGTAGTGATGCTTTCTAAGGCCCACTTGAGTTCACATTCCTGGATGTCTGGCTCTAGATGAGTGATCACACCATCGTGATTATCTTGGACGTGAAGCTCTTATTTGTACAGTTCTTCTGTGTATTCTTGCCACCTTTCTTAATATCTTCTGCTTCTGTTAGGTCCATACCATTTCTGTCCTTTATCGAGCCCATCTTTGCATGAAATGTTCCCTTGGTATCTCTAATTTTCTTGAAGAGATCTCTAGTCTTTCCCATTCTGTTGTTTTCCTCTATTTCTTTGCACTGATCACTGAGGAAGGCTTTCTTATCTCTTCTNTGAGTTTAGGACCATTGATAATCATTACTAGATCTAATTTATTAGAAGTTGCAAAACATTCTAGTTCTATCATTTATTTATTAGATAGGGCATTTCTATAAAGTGAAACTAACCTTCATGAATTGTTTGTTTGCCTGGAGTTATAGTTGGCATAGGAAAGGCAATTTAAATTCTGAATTCTTTCCTATTATTTATCATTTCTCTAAATAATCAGTTTATTGCTTATCTTTCCCTACCTTTTAATGAATAGTTATGCCAGCAGTGGAATACACATTTATGATCAATTATTTCTTTTTATTTTTCTTTTTAGGATTCCTGTTGTTACATGTTTAAACTATTTTCAGGTTGCTGCTCCAAGTTTTCTCATGATTACCTATTGGTGATTTTTGTGTGTCTCCTGTTCTGAGAGCCACCACAAGCGTGGTACCTTCCCTCAGTTTGCCCTTGACCAGATGTTTATTCCCACATGGGTCTTATAGCTATTTGTGGTTTGATCCTATCTTTAACATTTGGAGAGTTTGGGGGTGGTATGTTTCTGTTTTTAACAACATACTTATTTTGCTATATGTATTTTTTTTTCTTTTTTGGTGGAAAGAGGGTGGGGAGTTTGAGATTTAAAATCTATACCATGTGTTAATTCACCTGTATAATTTTTCTGATTCTATCTAGATTGAGAGGTTTAGAGTCAAACCCCTCAGTAGGAAGGTATCCAGATCTGGATCTTGACTTCTGAATACCATCCTCTAGTAAAAGCAACCAGGGGTACTTGAAGAATTGGTTCATTCTGTGCCTGACTCATATAATGGAAGTGCTCAAAAAAAAAATATGTGGGAGGGTTGAAAAGACATAGCAGCCAAGCTGAAAGAATGACCAATGGTCAAATACAGAATTATTTGAGAAACAAAAATCTAACAAAATGTTAGATTATAACCCATAGAATAATACACATATCCACTAGTCCATACTGATGTAACAAAATAATTTAATAAATAAATGAGGGTAGAAGGGATTCCTTGTAGAGGAATTCCAATTAATCTATAAGAAATGAGAAGATAAAATCACCATTAGAACAGCAAAGTTATTGTCATGGTTGGAAACACATACCAATTAATGCTAAAATCAGTGGGTAAGAGTTTGAGGAGGAACAGGATAAGGTCAGAATTCCAAAGGATCCTCCTCCAAGATACTGTTAACTAAAAAGGTGAAAAGTGGTAACTTTGTAATGGATAAACGGATAAACAGATAGCAGCTTGACCAGTTAATTGAGGTTATTATTACAGACACGAATAAGTGGTAAATTGAATTAGTGGTAACATGAATTAGTGGTAACAGTGTGTATTCAGTCATACATCGCATGATGTATTGAGATCATGTATCCTTTGATATGAGAGAAGTGTATTAATTCTGTGGCATTCTTATCAGAAATCACTGAACTCAATCTGATGTCTTATAATTAGACTCCAAATAAATCCAGTTTAAGGGACATTCTTTAAAATAACTGACCAGTACTCTGCAGGAGAGTTGAAGAATTGCAGAGCTGTCCCAGATGGAGGAATTATGGAGATGTGAAAATGAAGACCGAAGTACCATTATGGACTGGATTCTTGGACAGAAAAAGGATATTAATGGAAAAGCTGCAAAAAATTGAGAAAAAATCTGTATTTTAGTTAATACTATTTTACTAGGGTAAATTTTATAGTGATTGGACTATGGCTATACAATATGTTAACATTAGAGGAAGCTAGGCCAGGGTATATGAAAATACTCTGTACTATTTTTGGAACAAATTATCCTGAAATAAAAAGTTATAAAAAACTTAAAAGCAATCCTGTGCCACAACCACTATCAACTTTCTAGGATTCCCATTTGAATTTAATGGCTTTATTTTTTTTCTTTTCCTAAATGTGTTCTATCACTTTTTAAAGCTATCTATTTGACTTTTTAGATTCACTTCATGCGGTTTTGTGTTTTTGTTTTTTATTCATTATTTTACACAATTTTTTCCCCTAATCCTTCTCTATCACTTTTTATCTGCAGTAATTGATTATGTACCTGTTTGTAATATGATCCTTTCATGGTGTTTGGCTTTTTCCTATAGTTTGTAATCTGGGCTGCTTTAAGCTTGCATTCCATTCCAAATTCAGGAATCAATTGTTCTCTGAACAGTAAAATAGAAGGATTTTATTTTGTTTTTGACTTAGGCCCAGAGAGTTCAGTGATCCCAGCTGTTTAATTTTCTAGTCTCATGTTTAAGGCTCCTTCTTTGGTTTTTGTGTCCATCCTCCTCTCCAGGCTTATGAAGGGAGTAGGAGAGGGACCAGTAACAGAAGTTTCCTAAGTTCCTCTCACAGGACTGGAGAGCTCTCTGTCCTAGCTCCTCCATCTTCCACGGCCTGAGATCAAGTCTGTCATCCATGGGTGGGCACTGGAAGCCCAGTATTAGCCCCTCAAGCTTGAATTCAGAACCAATCTCCCTGGTCACCATTGCCTCAGCTCAAGATTGAAGTTCTGGCTTTTTGTTTCTTTTTTGATTAGGCCTGAGCATATTCTCTAAAAGAGAGTTAGATTTTTGTCCTGGATTTTCACACTTCAAACTGGAGTGTGGGTTTTTCCCACCGTCCTCATCTGTCATGTTACCAGAAGTCTTTCAACTTATCTCTGAGCAGTTCACGTATATTCTCTGAAAAATGAAAATGGACTCTAACATATTAGTGAAATTTAAGAATTCAAGCATTTTAAGAAACTTGTATTATTCAGTGTTTTCCTCAAAATTATTAAAGTGTTATTTCTTTACTTTTATATAAGTAATGTCTGTGGTTGTATGATAAAATATAGCTTTGGAGGGAGTTGTTCCCAATAATAATTATTTTAGCAGAGAGTGTTTCCAGCTGAGAATGATGAATATAAAGATTCTGTGGTCCTCGTACTTGGATGCTCCTTTCCTAATTTGGGGATGTGAAGGAACTTTGGATTCTTCTATTTGAAGAATATATTGAAATATACTTAAAAGAATATGAGTTCGTTCAGGTTTTTCCTTAAGCTCGTATGAATGAACATTTTGGCCAACCCAATAATATGACTTTATCCTCTACTGTTACACATTTATGCTTTCTTTTTCCTAATGGGGAAGCATCATCCTTTTTTCTTTATTGCCAAAAGTTAGGAAATACATCTGATTCCATAGCAATTCATTATAGTAGATTACATTTCAGTTCATAGATTTTTCTCAGGGCTTTCCTCCAGTGAAAATTCTGTGCATGTGTGTTTGTGGAAAGTTTGAATACTTCAGACAGTTAATGCATATGGAGCTACCACTGGGTGGTCATAATTTTGTTCACCACATTATTGGGAGGAAAACCAAGTTGATAGTTTCTGGTGGCAAGTGCTAGTGAGGCCCTGTCAGCTGCATGGTTAGAACTGAAGGCTATCCTCCTAACAAATCCCTGCATCGCCAGTTCACAGCATGAGCTTGAGCCTTGCAAGCACCAAGTAAAGAGACTTAGTTGCAGATGTATGTTTGGGGGCTGATGATACCAGCTTACTTAGCGGACATGTCAGCACACGTGCTGGGCATAAGGGAAATCAACAATTCATTTAAAAAAATTCCTATGAATGTTGAGCATTCTTGTCTCGGGAAATATTTCTTTCTTAATGATGAAAAACACATGTCTGTCAGATACTTTCAACTGTGCCTGCCAGACCCAGTTTAGGGAACAAAAGCAGCAAATAGAAAAAGACTTGCCCATCACCAGGATCCCAGTAATAGAGGCTGAAATCATGTGCTCAGTCCCATGAGATGCTGAATAAATGCAACACAGGGATTTGGATCTGGGAGTAAGCAGGTATTTTCAGAGTTAGAAGAATCCTTATAATACTTAAAAATAACTTACTTAAATCTACCCAATCAGATATCCCCTTAAAAGATATCCAAATTCTTACTTCTGCATTTACAGAGCATTCTAAAATACAAATACTAGGACAAATTCAAATCTTTAATTATCTAGGAATAACTCTGAAAAGAATTCTTATTCATTCTCTTAATTGAAAAAGAAACAAATTGAAATGTAGACTAGCTTCCACTTTCTCATCTCTTAGAATTAAGGGGTGGGATGGGGTGAGATGATGTGGGTGAGTGTGTGGAGGCATGAACTGAGGTGTGAGAACAGTATTTGTTTAGGCTGGTAAAGAGGGAGACATAATGTTGAATATTTTGTATACAGGAAGCTTTAATTCTTAGAATTATGCAGTGAAGAAGCTGCCACTATTATCCCCATTTTACAGATTAGGAAAAAGATATAAGTAAGAGTCTCGGGAAGTAACAGGGGTAGGATGCAGCTCTTTGGGGTGTTACATCTTCAGGGTTAAGGAGAAGGGTTCAGGGTTAACCTAGCAAGTGCCACATAGGTTCCTAAGTAGTACACTTAGATTTTAGTTAGGAGTTTTCATAGCTAATTTAAATATGACAACACACAGAACACATTCCCATTCCCCAGTCTTCATGGTCCCTTTCCCCCTTCTCTAATCAACTGAATTTGAGGAATTATTTAGATAGAATTATGATGCTCCCTGGATCACTATCAGCACACTGGGTCAGACCTGTCATAGAAAAAAATATGCTTCTGCTTTCAGAACTGGGGCCATTTAAAACTGAACTATTTGTCTATACCTTGTGGGCCATGCTGCAAAACAGAACATGGCTATTTAATCTCGCGATTCTCTTTACCTCTCTGTATGACGAAATCTCCACAGTCAAAGCTCTGATTCCTTCTTTGGGGATGTGTAAGAGGCCAACAATTTTTTCTACTGTCTTTATTTTACATATATGTAAATTTTATATATTACTCTAACAAGAACTGAAATTAATTCTCTGAATTCACTACTAAATATCTTTCAATCCTAGAAACCCTGGCTTTGCATCACCTTGGTGACCGAAGCAAAAGTAATCAGTTGGTCTTGAGTTGCCACACTACAGCTTAGCTGTAATATAGCCTTTAATTTAGTCAAGAGGCATTCTATGGATCACTAAAGTCTTATTTCCTTTTTAATAGTAATTTGTATAATTTTAGTATTTTTTTCCTAATATTACATTGAAATCTGTCTTTCAGTCACTTCCATTCCATGGGGTTCATTTTCCTTCTAGCATGTTCATCGGATCCAATGATGCCTGTTTTCATCTGATGGTGATTTTTAATATTTTCAGTCAGCTCTCAGGAAGCCTCCTGCTAAATGCTTTTTTGCTTTAAAGTGAAACATCCACTGTTTCCTCACAAACTCCTCAAGATGTGATTTTCTTACTCTTCTTACTACTCATCACCTCCTTGCAATCCATCCTTCTTTGCCAGCAGCCCACTCAGGGTACTTCTCAGATGCAATACAGCTTTACAGATTTAGTCTGATCAGCCAGGATACACAAAGACAGAATTTGTTCAAGATATTTTCTTTCTACTAATGCTTTTGACTAAGCCATGAGATGGGTGACAGGCAGCCTCTGGAAGATGAACATGCCAAGGACAAGACCGCATAGGCAGACAGGACTGAGGAACTGATATGCATAAAGATATTCTGTCTTTCCCCTAGTGGAGAAAGCTGATAGATCTTCTAGGCACTAGACATTGTGTGCTCGCATCTGTTTGGTTTTCTCTATGTGGAATGTCCTCTGCCTCATACAGCTACTTGGCAGATACCTCTTCCTCTTTCCAGATCCTCCTTTGTGGGGAGTTCTTGCCTGCCACAATTTTTGCTAAGTATTGTTGTTTAGTCACTAAGCTGTGTCCCACTCTTTGTGACCTCATGGACTGCATCACACCAGGCTTCCCTGTCCTTCATTATCTCCCAGAGTTTGCTCAAACTCCTGGCCATTGAGTCAGTGATGCCATCCAACCATCTCATCCTCTCCCACTGCCTTCTCTTCTTGCCCTCAGTGTTTCCCAGCATCAGGGTTTTTTCCAGTGAGTTGGCTCTTCACATCAGTTGGTCAAAGTATTGGAGCTTTAGCTTCAGCATCAGTCCTTCCAATGAATATTCAGGGTTGATTTCCTTCAAGATTGACTGATTTGATATCCTTGCTAAGTGACTCTGCCCTAAATGCAGAAGCTAATGAGGTGAATGGCTGTGTCCGGTCTGAAGTCACAGCTGATTGGGCAAAGGAGTGGGACACCTAAGTTAGTGGCATGCATGGTATGGTCCAGCAGAAAATGTTAAATGAGTCTTTTAGTTTGTTAGTCATCCAGTCACATCAGACTCTTTGTGACCCCATGGACTGTAGCCTGCCAGGCTCTTCTGTCCATGGAATTCTCCAAGCAAGAATATTGAACTTGGTAGCCTTTCCCTTCTCCAGGAAATCTTTCCAACCGAGGGATCAAACCTGGGTCTCCTGCACTGCAGGCAGGTTCTTTACCATCTGAGCCACCAGGGATATGAAAAATAGAATCTGGACCTGTAGCTACAGATGCACCAGGTCAAGCATTACTTGAGGCTGCAGTCACCCTCTTGTGCTATGTAAGCTGCAACCTGGGGACAACAGTTCATAAAGGGAAGAGAGCAGAGAAGACACATGGGAAGAAACAAGGCCTTCTTAAGTGAGAGACCATATGGCCTACACATACTCCCAACTTCCTAATGGCTTTCTGGTTGCTTCCATTTCTAGTTCATAACTATGCTTCAATAAGCCCTACTTTACTTGAGGTAAAGTGAGGGCCCCCTTGTTCTTTGAAACAAGATGCTAAAGCATCTTCCATGTGGGATTATCAATTCCAAATTCTGCAATCTCACTCTGCCTACTACAGAGTTCTGTGATGGAAACTGCTGCCCTCCTTGCTCTTAAAGCTTCTTGAAAACTAGGGTATTCTTGTTTCCTATCTTTTGATGCGATGTCTTTACTGTATGAAATTGCTATTTATATAAAATATTACCTATCAGGTTTGGTTGTAGATTCTAGTGGTTCCAATTTTCTGTTTGAAGTACATGCTAAATATTTGTTGAATGTTGGGTAGGTACTTTTGTATTTCTATAAATATATTGAGCACTGTTCTGGGAGGGAGTTAAAGTACTTGGAAAGAGTTTTATACTTTTGGATCTTACATTTAAGATTCATTAGGTGGGACCAGAGAAGTGCTTAGATAAGGGCTAATTATTTGGGGCTCTGAAATCACTGCAGATGTTGACTGCAGCCATGAAATTAAAAGACGCTTACTCCTTGGGAGAAAAGTTATAACCAACCTAGATAGCGTATTCAAAAGCAGAGGCATTACTTTGCCAACAAAGGTCCATCTAGTCAAGGCTATGGTTTTTCCAGTGGTCAAGTATGGATGTGAGAGTTGGACTGTGAAGAAAGCTGAGTGTCAAAGAATTGATGCTTTTGAACTGTGGTGTTGGAGAAGACTCTTGAGAGTTCCTTGGACTACAAGGAGATCCAACCAGTCCATTCTAAAGGAGATCAGGCGTTCTTTGTACACCAAATGCCAAGACACTAATTCTTCGTGGCCAGTAACACGCAAACAGGTGTACTTTCATACTGAGCACAAGCTGTATATTCATTCCAGAATGCAAAGATCAACAAAATACAGAACTGTATGTATTATGGTGTTAACTCTTAAATTCCATTATAGTTTAATTATTAACCTAAATATACACATTACAGCAGCAGCTTATACTCTTAAAAAAAAATGAACAAAACAGCTCGAACTTATTTCCACATTCATAACTACTTAACAATAGTTACAGGACTAGATTGACTTTGCTGTCATAATGACTAGCATTTAAAAGATTTTTCTAAATAAATTATTTTCACAGCCAGCGCAAAATATTTGCTAAAAAGGACAAAAACCTTTCAGGGCCATTTCCTCTGGGAAACAATATGGAATGCTAATATTTTGGAAACCAGAGACCCGCTAGTTTGAGATTCTGGATGCCTGTCCAAAACAGACACACATAAGAATAACTGTTACTCCCTTCTCTTACTTAAAACAAGGGCTCGAAAAACATTACATCCACAGGCACTAAGCAGGCTTCTCTGGCAGGCGAGTGGTTAGGAATCTGCCTGCCAGGGCAGGGGACATGGGTTTGATCCTTGGTCTGGGAAGATCCCACATACCACGGGGCAATGAAGCCCCTCCTGAGTCTGTGCCCCCTAGTGCCCACGCTCTGTAACCAGAGAAGCCACTGGAATGAGAATCCCGAGCACCGCAACAAGAGACAGCCCGCATGCAGCAACAGAGACCCCGCGCATCCAAAAATAAATGAACGCACGAAGCAAGAGACCGGACTCTCCACAGTGTGTGGATATCAAACTGCAAACTGTGTTAAGAGTTGCAGCCTGTAACGACTGTGAGCCAAAATATATCTGCTGCTGACCAAAACAGCTTGAAGCATTTTGTAACAGATTCTTCATTTCCCTGGAGATGCATACAACCGTTAAAAAGAGATTACCCATAGATCTCCAGAAGCAAGTACACATGGGTATCAACTGCAGTGTAGTGTGTAACAGTGAATAAGTGGAGGTAATCTAAACATCCCCGAATAAAAGCATGATTAAACTGTGCTATACCCACACAAGAAATTCCATTTGGTGGCTAGAAAGAACGAGGTAGATTCTCTAGGCGCTGACATAGAAAGAGAATTATAATATACTGGGAACTAAAAGCACAGGAACAATGTTTCTCATGGCCACCTTTTGAAAAAGATCTTAAAAATATATTTTATTCTATATATCAATTTACATGTTGTTCTATGATTAATTTTTCCTGCTATATGTGTTTAAGAATGCAAAAAAAGTCTATAAATGACACTAAACCCCATCTCTGCAGAAGGTACTCGGAGGGTAGACTTTATATACTTTGTTACATAGCTTTTTTTAAACTAAGGAGCATGTTCTGCATTTTTCAATTCTTAAGTAAAAACTTAATAAAACTAATTTGACATTTAATTGAAAAAAAAAAAAAATAAAGGAGATCAGTCCTGGGTGTTCTTTGGAAGGAATGATGCTAAAGCTGAAACTCCAGTACTTTGGCCACCTCATGCGAAGAGTTGACTCATTGGAAAAGACTTTGATGCAGGGAGGGACTGAGGGCAGGAGGAGAAGGGGACAGCAGAGGATAAGATGTCTGGATGGCATCACTGACTCGATGGACGTGAGTCTGAGTGAACTCCAGGAGTTGGTGATGAACAGGGAGGCCTGGCGTGCTGCAATTCACGGTGTCGCAAAGAGTCAGACACGACTGAGTGACTGAACTGAACTGAACTGATTCCCCCATCATTGAAGCAAAACTATTCCAAGTACTCTACAATTGCCTATAGATTGAGGGTTTTTTTCCAATCTGCCTGTAGCAACAGGCACTATTTTAGCTCTGTAAGGTTACCAGTCACTGTTTCTTTCTTCTAATCCTTTCAGTTGTTTCTTGTCCTGGTTTTGAGTGGTTTCCTAGATACATCTCTACTGAGTATATGAAGAGAACCCTCTGGAGCTTTCTGGAGTTCTGTCAATGCTACTCTTTCTTATTACGTATCCTCTCCTGCAAACTTGAGCACCTTGGTCTTCTCTGAGTTTCAGCCCTCTCTCCTCAGCAGGGAGTACACCAGTCTCTTCCCTGGTGGCTCAGACAGTAAAGAATCTGTCTGCAAAGCAGGAGACCTGGTTCGATCCCTGGGTTGGGAAGACCCCCCTAGAGAAGAGAATGGCTACCCACTCCAGTATTCTTGCCTGGAGAATTCCATGGACAGGGGAGCCTGGCGGGCTACAGTCCACGGAGTCACAAAGAATCAGATACAACTGAACAACTAACACTTTCACTTTTTCCCCCCAGTCAGGGGTCTGGAAATGGGATAAAGGCAGTGTTGGAGCAGTCTTAATTCATCTTGTTTGTTTTTCATCTCTCTGGGCTCACTGTTCTTTATTTTCTCATGTCCAGTGTCTGGAAAACTTTTTAATATATATTTTATCTTCTTTGAAGTGAGAGGGTAAACCAGGTCACTGCTGTTCTATCTTGGAAGTGAAAGTTATATAACTTGTTAAGAGTTCTTTAGGAAAGTTTGATAAATAGTATAGTTGGTATGCTTGACTACATTTTGATGAATTGAAAGATTTTCTCTGATTCTTGATCAGCGCCTTAATCAAAGTGATATAAGCTATTCTCATAATTTAAGCCAGATCTACTGTACAATGTGTTTCTGACATGTAAATAACATGTGTTAAATCCATTGCTGCTCAATATCAAGGCTGAAGTTAAAGGCAATGAGTTAAAATGGATAAAGATGTTATCACATTTTCTTTAGAGGAAATCTATTCCAGTGAACCATTTTGGTAAAAATAGTTTCTCAAGAGGAACTTAATTTTGGAAAGATAATGATCTGTTTTAGATGACTGTAATTTACAATTATGTGTGGTTAACTTCTGAATTGTGAGCATGGGAAATGTTGCAAGTCTTAGAAAGTTAGTTGATATGTAATTCATGCAATTTATTTCTGAACCTCAGGGGAGCCAAACATTTGAGAAGAGAACCTGGGCCTGTATTTGAAAAAGCCATTCAAAGTATGTAGGCTCTACATGGGAAAGTACTAATAATATTGTTTTCAGTCATAGTAATATACTTTCCCTTTAAAAAAAAAGGAAAATGGCAAAATGATTTTTATCTCAACCTAGAAGAACATCCACTTATCTGTGAAATCCTAAAGGAAGAGATGGCATCACTGACTCGATGGACACGAGTCTGAGCAAGCTTCAGGAGATGGTGAAGGACAGAGAAGCCTAATGTGCTGCAGTCCACAGGGTCACAAAGAGTAGGACATGAATGAGCAATTGAACACAACAAAAGGAAGAGACTTCTTTCTCTTTCCAAGTACTGATGCTAGGAATGGATCCCAACGTTTCGGTTTTTAAATGAGGATCCTTCTCTTTCCAAGTACTGATGCTAGGAATGGATCCCAACGTTTCGGTTTTTAAATGAGGATCCTTCTCTTTCCAAGTACTGATGCTAGGAATGGATCCCAACGTTTCAGTTTTTAAATGAGGATCCTTCTCTTTCCAAGTACTGATGCTAGGAATGGATCCCAACGTTTCGGTTTTTAAATGAGGATCCTTCTCTTTCCAAGTACTGATGCTAGGAATGGATCCCAACGTTTCGGTTTTTAAATGAGGATCCCTCTGTAACCAAGTGGGGCAGAGAAAGGCAGATCATAGTTGAGCCCCTCCACCTAAGAACAGCACCTATGTCTCTTCTGTGGAGAAAGCCCCTACTACTCAACAGCCTCAGAGTAAACTTCCCTCTTATTCCCTACTGGACTGAAGGAATGCTGCTACTGATCTCAGGCCATTCAGCGAGAAAAGACTCCACTGGTTGGCAAATAATAAATAAAAAAGTATTTTCAGGAGAGAAAAACAGAGCTTTTTGTCACAAATAACCAGATGGCTCCCTGAGGGTAAATGTGTGGCATGATTCTTTGAGTTATCAACTTCTGCCTCATCTCACTTTCCTCTATCCTAGTCCAGATCTTTGCTCTGGGCATCGCGGATGCTGTAACTTTACCTCTAGGGATCAGATTTTTTTTTTAAAAAAGGCTATGAATACATGATTTATCTCTCTTACTAGTTATAAAGCTAAAAATCAATTGTTGCCTCTAAAATGCAGAATTAAATGCCATTGATTTGGGGGAGCTCAGAAGGGAACATACAGGATGTTTAATAAATTACAGTAGTTGGATAGATCAAAGCCTTCAGCATAGCGTATAGTCACTAAAGTATGTATTTAGGGCCTGGGAGGCAAGCCAGCCACACATGGGCCTCTTCTCCATGAACTCTGAGGCCTGAGGAGTGGCAGAAGCTGGAAAGTGACACATTCATGGGGGAGGGGGAATAGAAACCACAGGAATAGTCAAGGGAATTTGCCAACCACAGTGTATACCTTGGACCTTAAGAAATCTGACCCTGGGCAGTGAAGTAAGGTATGTTAGTTGCTCAGTTGTGTCTGACTCTGCGACCCCATGCCCTGCAGCATGCCGGGCTTCTCTGTCCATCACCATCTCCCAGAGTTTGTTCTAACTTATGTCCATTGAGTTGGTGATGCCATCCACCATCAAGTAAGGTACAAGGGTCACAAATTGAGGGTGAAGTGGTAGGTAAATTGTTTCTTCCATCACATTAGTGACTTTGCAAGACCAGAAATGTGTTTTGTGAATTTTATGTTTTCCTAAAATCAGTGCTGGGCACTACAGTTGGGTTGGAAGCTCTGGATAATAAAGAGCTCATGTTTACAGTGGTCTAGAGGGGAAGGTCCATATCTTCTGTCTTTCCCTTAAAGTGTATGACCTGAGTGTTGATGCTGATGGTCATCATTTAATAGACACCAGTGTCTCTGGGCAACATCTTGCTATTGGGCCCCTGTTCTCACTGCTCAGTCTCTAGGCATTGGACTCTTAAATCTGTCTGTCAAGACCACCCTTTTGAACTTGAACGCTATTACCTATAAAAACCTATGAAATCTGCTTTATCCTGCCAGTGTTTCTCAATAGGAGCCTTGCTGTTACCCTGGGTCAGTTCTTCAGTCCAATAGCCTCTTTCATTGCTTGACTTGTAACAACCATGTCTCAGCATTAAATGCCAGTAGGAACCTATCATTATGAGAAGCAAATAAAACGTCAGATTTTTCAATCTTTGACCCTCATCAAGTGCAGTGCCTTGCCTATTTAAACCTCAATTCATCACGTCTGACCTGCCCTGACTTCCAACCTTCTGGTGCTACTCTAGATCACTCATTTAGTTCCAGATTTCAAGGCTCTCCTATTTTGTAAGGTAAGCTTACATTGTCTCTGTTTATTGTCTCTATGTGTTCAGAGGGAAAACTAGCAAAATATTCTGAATTTTTTTTTTTTTTTTGCTAAACAATAAATGCATCTAAGTAGACCCCATTGGGTAAGATGAGAACTCCAATCAAATGATTTTCCTCTTTCAAAGAGGAAAAAAGAATAAAATCAATAAACAAAAATCAACAAAAACAATCATGAGGGTTTTTTTTCCTATAAACAACTATTCAAACAGCAACTCTTTCAGTTATAATTGTTTTTAAGCCACCTGATGATCTCATTGTGATGCAATTCTTACACATTGAATACAGTCTTGAATTAGCTCTTTTCCAGTCCTATCAATTCATAGCTTTTAGAAAATGGTTGTTCTGATTCAATTCCTTATGATATTTCCTCATAATATGACGCTTTTTATCTACATGTCTTAAGACAAAAATGAACAATAAATTCATCCCATGTTGGGCTTTGACCCATAACAGCAGAATTATTTGCTTAGTGTATATAATAATTGATATGATTTTAGTTGTAAAATATAAACATTTTATTTATTTTATTACTTACGGTCTTCCATTGAGAATAGGTACTGTTAATAATTTTATGTGGGCTAGTAAATTTTCCATTGTTATTTATAAAAATGATTTGTTTTTTAAACCAAAAGATTACAGAAAAAGTATTTTATGATTTGGGAATATTTGACTCTAGTTAAATGAATGCTGAAGTGAAATGTCATTTTATTTAATTAGAATACACCACAAGAAGCTTTAAATTTTATTTGAATAATTTTCAGAAACACTCTCAGATATTATTGCTTAAATGATGAGGATGATTTTGCCACTTCCAAGTAACTGTAAGTCCTGTTGTTGTCCTACAGACAGGAAGTGATTTAATTGTCTTACTTCTGCAAACTTTTTTCTTACTTCTTACTTTTACTTCCAACTTTATTGAGATACAGTGCTGTATGTCAATTATAAGTTTAAAGTGTACAGCATAATGATTTTACATAATTATGAAAGAATTATCACAATAGAGTAAACATCCATTATTTTATAGAGATACAAAATTAAGGAAGTAAACAACATTTTTTTCCTGTGATGAGAACCCTTAGGATTTTCATATACAGCATACAGCAGTGTTAATTATACTTACCAGGTTGTACACTTCTAGTACTTATTTATCTTATAACTAGAAGTTTATACCTTTTGATTGCCTTCATCCAATTCCCCTCCCCCATCCCCTCCTCTGGCAACCACAAGTCTGATCTTTTTATTATGTTAGGTTTTAAAGGATAATTGTGCTACAACACAGTAAGTTCCTGTTACACAACACAGGGATTTGATGTTTCTATGTTTCAAAATGATCTTCATCACAATAAATCTAGTTATGATCTGTCACCCTACAAAGATACTACATAGTGACTATTTCCCCACACTGTACATTTTGTGCCCATTTATTTTGCAGCTGGAACGTTGTGCCTCTTAATGTTCCTCATCTCCCCCAACCCCCTCCCTTGTGTAATCTACCAGCTCTCTGTTATCTACAACTGTTTCTCTCTTGTTTGTTCAATTGTTTTGTTTTTTAGATTCCACATATAACTGAAATCATGTGGTATTTGTATTTCTCTGACTTATTTTGCTTAGCATAATACTCTCTATGTCCATCCATGTTGTCATAAATAGCAAGATTTCATTTTTAGTGGCTGAATAATGTTCTGTTGTGTGTGTGTGTGTGTGTGTGTGTGTGTGTGTGTGTACACACACCCCACATCTTTACCCATTCTTCTTTTGATGGGCACTAAGATTGCTTCCATATCTTGGATATTATAAATAATGCTTCAGTGAACATACAGGTGCNTGTGTGTGTGTGTGTGTGTGTGTGTGTACACACACCCCACATCTTTACCCATTCTTCTTTTGATGGGCACTAAGATTGCTTCCATATCTTGGATATTATAAATAATGCTTCAGTGAACATACAGGTGCACATATCTTTTCCAAATTAGTGTTATTTTTCTTCAGATAAATACCCAGTGTTTGAATAGCTGGATCATATAATATTTCTATTAATTTTTTGAGGATGTTCAATACAGTTTTCCATAGTGCTTCACAAATTACATTCCCACCAAGAGGGCATGAGGACTCCCTTTTCTCCACACTCTTGCCAAAACTTGTTGTTTGTTGTCTATTTTGATAACAGCTGTTCTGACTGATATGAGGTGGTATCTTCTCTTGGTTTTGATTTGCATTTCCCTAATGATTAATGCTGTTGAGCATCTTTTCATGTGCTTGTTAGGAACCTGCATGTCTCCTTTGAAAAATATGTCTATTCCGATCCTCTGTTCATTTTTCAATCAACTTGTTTGTGTGTGTGTGTATATATATATATATATATATATATAGTTGTATAGTTTCTATATGTGTTTTGGATATTAACTCCTTTTGGGTATATAATTTACAAATATCTTCTCCCATTAAGTAGGTTAGCTATTCATTTTGTTGATCGTTTCCTTTTCAATTTGAAAGCTTTAATTTGATGTTGTTCCATTCATTTATTTCTGCTTTTGTTTCCCTTGCCTGGGGAGACATATTAAAAAAAACTAAGACCAATGTCAAAGACTTACTGCCTATGTTTTCCTCTAGAAGATTTATGATTTCAGATCTACACTTAAGTCTTTATTCCATTTTGAATTTGTGCATGGTGTGAGAGAACAGAGTGGTCCCATTTGATTCTTTTGCATATAGCTATCTGATTTTCCCAACAATATTTATTGAAGGAAACTGTCTTTTTCCCACTGTATGCCCTTGCCTTCTTTGTCAAAGGTTAATTACCCATATCAGTGTAGGCTAATTTTTGGGCCCTGTATTCTGTTCCATTGATCTATGTGTCTGTTTTTGTGACAACCATACTGTTTTAATTACTGTAGTTTTGTCAGTCACACAGTTCAGTCGCTCAGACGTGTCCGACTCTTTGGGACCATTGAATTGTAGCACACCAGGCCTCCCTGTCCGTCACCAACTCCCACAGTTTACTCAAACTCATGTCCATCGAGTCGATGATGCCATCCAGCCATCTCATCCTTTGTCATCCCCTTATCCTCCTGCCCCAATCCCTCACAGCATCAGGGTCTTTTCCAATGAGTCAACTCTTTGCATGAGGTGGCCAAAGTATTGGAGTTTCAGCTTTAGCATCATTCCTTCCAATGAACAACCACGACTGGTCTCCTTTAGGATGGACTGGTTGGATCTCCTCGCAGTCCAAGGGACTCACAAGAGTCTTCTCCAACACCACAGTTCAAAAGCATCAATTCTTCGGGGCTCAGCTTTCTTCACAGTCCAACTCTCACATCCATACATGACCACAGGAAAAACCATAGCCTTGACTAGATGGACCTTTGTGGGCAAAGTAATATCTCTGCTTTTTAATATACTATCTAGGTTGGTCATAACTTTCCTTCCAAGGAGGAAGCATCTTTTAATTTCATGGCTACGGCCACCATCTACAGTGATTTTGGAGCCCTCAAAAATAGTCTGACACTGTTTCCCCATCTATTTCCCATTTTTCTGATGTTGAGCTTTAAGCCAACTTTTTCACTCTCCTCTTTTACTTTCATCAAAAGGCTTTTTAGTTCCTCTTCACTTTCTGCCATAAGGGTGGTGTCATCTGCATATCTGAGTTTATTGATATTTCTCCCGGCAATCTTGATTCTAGTTTGTGCTTCTTCCAGCCCAGTGTTTCTCATGATGTACTCTGCAAGAAGTTAAATAAGCAGGGTGACAATATACAGCCTTGACCTACTCCTTTTCCTATTTGGAACCAGTCTTTTGTTCCATGTCCAGTTCTAACTGTTGCTTCCTGACCTGTCATGGTGGAGAGGTCTGACAGAATGTGGTCCACTGGAGAAGGGAATGGCAAACTATTTCAATATTCTTGCCTTGAGGACCCGATGAACAGTATGAAAATGCAAAATTATAAGATACTGAAAGAGGAACTCCCCAGGTCGGTAGGTGCCCAATATGCTACTGGAGATTGGTGGAGAAGTAATTCCAGAAAGAATGAAGGGATGGAGCCAAAGCAAAAAACAATACCCAGCTGTGGATGTGACTGGTGATAGAAGCAAGGTCCGATGCTGTAAAGAGCAATATTGCATAGGAACCTGGAATGTCAGGTCCATGAATCAAGGCAAATTGGAAGTAGTGAAACAGGAGATGGCAAGAGTGAACGTCGACATTCTAGGAATCAGTGAACTAAAATGGACTGGAATGGGTGAATTTAACTCAGATGACCAGTATATCTACTACTGCAGGCAGGTATCCCTTAGAAGAAATGGAGTAGCCATCATGGTCAACAAAAAAGTCTGAAATGCAGTACTTGGATGCAATCTCAGAAATGACAGAATGATCTCTGTTCATTTCCAAGGCAAACCATTCAATATCACAGTTATCCAAGTCTATGCCCCAACCAGTAACACTGAAGAAGCTGAAGTTGAACGGTTCTATGAAGACCTACAAAACCTTTTAGAACTAACACCCCCAAAAGATGTCCTTTTCATTATAGGGGACTGGAATGCAAAAGTAAGAAGTCAAGAAACACTTTGAGTAACAGGGAAATTTGGCCTTGGAGTACAAAATGAAGCAGGGCAAAGGCTAATAGAGACTTGCCAAGAGAATGCACCGGTCATAGCAAACACCCTCTTCCAACAACACAAGAGAAGACTCTACACATGGACATCACCAGATGGTCAACACCGAAATCAGATTGACTATATTCTTTGCAGCCAAAGATGGAGAAGCTCTATACAGTCAACAAAAACAAGACTGGGAGCTGACTGTGGCTTAGATCATGAACTCCTTATTGCCAAATTCAGACCGAAATTGAAGAAAGTAGGGAAAACCACTAGACCATTCAGGTATGACCTAAATCAAATGCCTTATAATCATACAGTGGAAGTGAGAAATAGATTTAAGGGACTAGATCTAATAGACAGAGTGCCTGATGAACTATGGACAGAGGTTCATGACACTATACAGGAAACAGGGATCAAGACCATTCCCATGGGAAAGAAATGCCCAAAAGCAAAATGACTGTCTGAGAAGGCCTTACAAATAGCTGTAAAAAGGAGAAGCAAAAAGCGAAGGAGAAAATAAGAGATATAAGCATTTGTATGCAGAGTTCCAAAGAATAGCAAGGAGAGATAAGAAAGCCTTCCTCAGTGATCAATGCAAAGAAATAGAGGAAAACAACAGAATGGGAAAGACTAGAGATCTCTCCAAGAAAATTAGAGATACCAAAGGAACATTTCATTCAAAGATGGGCTCGATAAAGGACAGAAATGATATGGACATAACAGAAGCAGAAGATATTAAGAGGTGGCAAGAATACACAGAAGAACTATACAAAACAGATCTTCACGACCAAGATAATCACAATGGTGTGATCATTCCCCTAGAGCCAGACATCCTGGAATGTGAAGTCAAGTGGGCCTTAGAAAGCATCACTATGAACAAAGCTAGTGGAGGTGAGGGAATTCCAGTTGAGCTCTTTCAAATCCTCAAAGATGATGCTGTGAAAGTGCGCCCTCAATATGCCAGCAAATTTGGAAAACTCAGCAGTGGCCACAGGACTGGAAAAGGGATTTCATTCCAATCCCAAAGAAAGGCAATGCCAAAGAATGCTCAAACTACCACACAGTTGCACTCATCTCACACGCTATCAAAGTAATGCTCAAAATTCTCTCCAACAGTACATGAACTGTGAACTTCCAGATGTTCAAGCTGGTTTCAGAAAAGGCAGAGGAACCAGAGATCAAATTGCCAACACCCATAGTTTTGTAGGATAGTTTAAAATCAAGGTGCATGATACATCCAGCTTTGCGTTTCTTTCTCAAGATTATTTTGACCATTTAGGTTTATTTTATTTATTTATTTATTTATTTTGGCTTTTCCATACAAACTTTAAAATTCTAGTTCTGTGAAAAATTCCATTTGTATATTGATTGCATTGGATCTGTAGATTTCCTTAAGTAATATGGAAATTTCAATAATATTCTTCTAATTTAAGAGCCAGTATATTTTTCTATCTGTGTTGTCATCAATTTTTTATATCAATGTCTTATAGCTTTCTGAATACAAACTTTTACCTCTTTACTTAGATTTATTCCTAGATATTTTAGTCTTTTGATGCAGTGGTAGGTGAGATTCCTTCTTCAAAATCTCTTTCTGGTAGTTTGTTATTAGTATATTGAAAATAACAGATTTTTGCATAATAATTTTATATCCTGCAACATTATCAAATTAATTGCAACCTAATAGATTTGTGGTGCCATCTTTAGGATTTTCTATGCATCATGTCATCTACAAGTAGTGACAGTTTTACTTCTCCCTTTCCAATCTGAATTTCCGTTATTTTTCTTGTCTTATTGTGTAAGACTTCTAATAGTATGTTGAATAAAACTGGTGAGAATAAGCATCCTTTTCTTGTGCCTGATATTAGAGGAAATGCATTTAATTTTTCACTGCTAGTTGTGATGTTAGTTGTAGGCTTGTCACATATGGCTTGTTGTAATATATATGTCTATTTGGGCTGATATGTCATTTAAGGCCAGTATTTTTTTTAATTGACTTTCTGTCTGTCCATAGATGTCAATGGGGTGTTAAAAATTCCCTGGTATTGTATTACCATAAATTTCTCCCTTTATGTCTGTTAATATTTGCTTTATGTATTTAGATAATTTCCCTGATGGCTCAGAGGTAAGGAATCTGTCTGCTAGTGTAGGAGATGTGGGTTTGATACCCTAGAGAAGGAAATGGCAACCCACTCCAGTATTCTTGCCTGGGAAATCCCGTGGACAGAGGAGCCTGGGGTCGCAAGGAGTCAGACATGACTTAGCAAGTAAACAACAATAATGTTGGATGCATGTATATTTACAATTGTTATCTCTTCTTGTTGGATTTATCCCTTTATTCTTATGTAACATCTTTCTTTGTCTCATGTTACAGTCTGTTTTAAAGTCTGTTCTATATAAATATTGCTACCCTGGCTTTCTTTTAATTTTCATTTGTGTGAAATACCATTTTCCCTCTGTGTATTTTAGATCTAATGTGAGTCTTGTAATGTGTTTATATATGGGTCTTGTTTTTGTATGTATTCAGTCACTCTGTCTTTTGATTGCAACATTTAGTCCACTTATATATAAAGTAATTATTGATAGAGATGTACTTTTTGTCATTTAAATTTTTTCTAGTTTTTATTTTTTTCTCTCCCCTTGTGACTTGATGACTATCTTTAGTATTATATTTGGATTCCTTTCTCTTGTACATGTTNAGATTTTCATTTTGTGGCTACTATGAAGTGTATATATAGCAATATATACATATATATTATATGTATAATAAGTATGATTATTTTAGGTTGCTGCTTCCTTAAATTTAGAAGCATTTTAACAACAGTGCATTTTTACTACTCCCTCAATATTTACTGTTTTTGACATATTTTAACTTTTTGTCTTGTTTATTCCTTAGCCACTTAATATGGATAAAGATGATTTTATAACTTTTGTCTTTTTAACCTTCCTTATAGCTTTATAAGTAGTTAATTTACTTTACAGTATATCAGCTCTTACCATGAGATTTTTCCTTTCATAATCTTCATATTTCTCACTGTGGCCTTTTCTTTTCCACTTCAAAAAGCACCTTTATCATTTCTTGTAAAGTTGTTGGTGAAGCTAAACTCTTTTAGTTTTTGCTTGTCCATAAAACGTTTGCATTCTCCCATCAAATCTGAATGAAAGCCTTTCTGGGTAGATTATTCGTGATTGTAGGTTTTCTCCTTTCATCATTTAAGTATATCATGCCAATCCCTTTCTGGCCTGGAGAATTTCTGCTGAAATGTCAGCTGAGAGCCTTATGGGAGTTGCTTCATATATAACTTGTCCTTTTTCCTTGATGCTTTTAATATTCTCTCTTTATCTTTCATTTTTGTGATTTTAATTACCATGTGCCCCAGTTATGGTACTGTCCTCTTGCTCCTTGGGGAGAGCCTCTGTAATCTTAATTATTATCCTATTTGTGGGTCACCCACCTGGGATTACAGTTCTTGACCTCCTCATCTCTACTCCTCCTACCCATCTTGGTGTTTTTACTTTTTTATATCTTTAGCTGTAGAAGATTTTTTTTCTCCTAGTATTCCAATCTTTCTCATCAGTGTTAGTAGTAAATTTGGTGTGTCCATAAAAGGAGATGAGCTCAGGGTCTTCCTATCCTGCCATCTTGAACATTCTTCCTCTGCTCATTTGAATTACTAATAAGGATCAAAAATTAGACATTTAGAAGCAAACTGAAAAGATTGTTTTTTCAAAATCGGAAGATGGAATACACTCTATTGGAACTTTAATTATCTCAGTATTAACTCAGTAAATAAAAATTTTATATTCAGTTTATATACACACATAGGCTTGACTTTTAAAATTACCCAATTTATCTATTAATGAGTTATTTGGTAAGTTGTGATTGTGCAAACAGTGCTGGCTTTTTTACTCNTGCTGGCTTATTTACTCAGAACTTACCATAAGATCTCTTTGCCAAAACAGTAGTTTTTCATCTTGTAATGGCTAATGTCATGTAAAATTAAAATTGCTTCTGACAAGTTTTCTATAAGAAATTTGATTGTTGGTGGTGTTCTTGAACCTTGTGTCTATGAAATTGAATAGCAGGTTTTATTTTAATGAGTCTGCTGTTTGACATTCATTTCAATATAGCCACATTTTTTAACTTGACTATAGAAAAATAGCATACTGCCTGAAAGGGACATCTCCATTGACTAAATATGTATAATTAGCGTATTTCTCTTTGATTTTAGTTGCAGGAAAGATCAAAATAAGTGGAATATTTGATCAGCTTTTGATGAAAGTGGAGAGTGAAAAAGTTGGCTTAAAGCTCAACATTCAGAAAACGAAGATCATGGCATCCAGTCCCATCACTTCATGGCAAATAGATGGGGAAATAGTGGAAACAGTGTCAAACTTTATTTTTGGGGGCTCCAAAATCACTGCAGATGGTGATTGCAGCCATGAAATTAAAAGATGCTTACTCCTTGGAAGGAAAATTATGACCAACCTAGATAGCATATTCAAAAGCAGAGACATTACTTTGTCGACTAAGGTCCGTCTAGTCAAGGCTATGGTTTTTCTAGTGGTCATGTATGGATGTGAGAGTTGGACTGTGAAGAAAGCTGAGCACCGAAGAATTGATGCTTTTGAACTGTGGTGCTGGAGAAGATTCTTGAGAGTCCCTTGGACTGTAAGGAGATACAATGAGTCCATCCTAAAGGAGACCAGTCCTGGGTGTTCATTGGAAGGACTGATGCTAAAGCTGAAACTCCAATACTTTGGCCACCTCATGAGAAGAGTTGACTCATTGGAAAAGACCCTGATTCTGGGAGGTTTGGGGGGCAGGAGGATAAGGGGATGACGGAGGATGAGATGGCTGGATGGCATCACCAACTCGATGCGCATGAGTTTGGATGAACTCTGGGAGTTGGTGATGGACAGGGAGGCCTGGCGTGCTGCAGTTCATGGGGTCGCAAAGAGTTGAACACAACTGAGCAAATGAACGGAACTGAACTGAAGGCCATGTACAGAGGCACAGATGCAGTGTACCTATGCAAATCATATGGGAAATGGACCAGTTGAAACTAGCCTCTTTAAATCATAAAGTTGCCTAGCTACCTAATTCCAAAAATCTCTGGAAGCACATATGAAACCTGCCTACACCAATCAGATCATTGATGTGTCATTTGATAGTTACTGGACCACAAGGAAGACTAAAATGATAAAATCTTTCATGAGTAACTAATATGTGAATACGTAGGTATTAATAACTGATAAGAGGGATTGTGTTCAGTTTTCTACAACCAATGTACTAGTATTTTTACCATTTGACTGCACATTTCCTAAGCTTAACTTCATATTCAATTATGTTTTGGAAGCTATATTGTTTTGATATCACTTACAATAAAGGAAACAAAACTAAACTCCAAAAAAAGCAATTGATGTATCATCGATATGAGTCCTGGTTTTGATCAATACCACACTTCATTCACCCCAAAGAATGATAGCATGGTGCCCCCGTTGTGCTTTCTAATGACATTTCTCTGTATGAGAGAATTGTGATCGTCATTTCACAAAACACAGAGCACATTAGGTTTGATGAGGTCTTATATTTCCACATTTTTGGCAAAAGCATTCACACAATTAATGTGTTTAGTTTGAAAAACACAATTATTTCTTCTAGTGTAAAGAAGATGATATTTAAAATAGTACTGAAAGCTTTAAGATTTTTATTTATGGAAAAAGAGCATAATTCTAAATTGCTTATGTAAATATGTTTAGATGCACTCTGTACACATTTTCAAATGTGATTCATTTCAAACAATACACTTAATTTGCTGCCAACTCAAATAACAATAGATTTGATCTTGTAATATTTCTAAAAGATCCCTTTTTCAAGTTGGAGATAATTA
>SJYQ01003744.1:1169112-1185154 GCA_006410935.1 Redunca redunca
AACAGACTGGTTCCAAATAGGAAAAGGAGTACGTCAAGGCTGTATATTGTCACCCTGCTTATTTAACTTCTATGCAGAGTACATCATGAGAAACTCTGGACTGGAAGAAACACAAGCTGGAATCAAGATTGCCGGGAGAAATATCAATAGGCTCAGATATGCAGATGACACCACCCTTATGGCAGAAAGTGACGAGGAACTAAAACGCCTCTTGATGAAAGTGAAAGAGGAGAGTGAAAAACTTGGCTTAAAGCTCAACATTCAGAAAACTAAGATCATGGCATCCGGTCCCATCACTTCATGGGAAATAGATGGGGAAACAGTGGAAACAGTGTCAGACTCTATTTTCTTGGGCTCCAAAATCACTGCAGATGGTGGTTGTAGCCATGAAATCAAAAGATGCTTACTCCTTGGAAGAAAAGTTATGACCAACCTAGATAGTATATTCAAAATTAGGGACATTACTCTGCTGACTAAGGTCCGTCTAGTCAAGGCTATGGTTTTTCCTGTGGTCATGTACGGATGTGATAGTTGGACTGTGAAGAAGGCTGAGCGCCGAAGAATTGATGCTTTTGAACTGTGGTGTTATGGAAGACTCTTGAGAGTCCCTTGGACGGCAAGGAGATCCAACCAGTCCATTCTGAAGGAGATCAGCCCTGGGATTTCTTTGGAAGGAATGATGCTAGAGCTGAAGCTCCAGTACTTTGGCCACCTCATGCGAAGAGTTGACTCATTGGAAAAGACTCTGATGCTGGGAGGGATTGGGAGCAGGAGGAGAAGGGAACGGCAGAGGATGAGATGGCTGGATGGCATCACGGGCTGGATGGCATCACGGACTCGATGGACGTGAGTCTGAGTGAACTCCAGGAGTTGGTGATGGACAGGGAGGCCTGGTGTGATTCGATTCATGGGGTCGCAAAGAGTCGGACACGACTGATCAACTGAACTGAACTGAACCATAAAGTTGATAATTAAAAGTTGTTCACTAATGGAACACAAAGGGAAAAAACTGCTACTCCTTATAATTTGAAAATAATCATCAGCAAGGAAGTATAAATGAAATAGGTACTTACCATAGTTTCAATAGTTAATTAGTCATAGACTTTAGCAAAAGGTATTCAGACTAAATTAGCAGTTAATTGAATTTTCAGTTGTCACAGAAATTTGAAATAAAGTAGTATTCATTGCTTAATGACAAATGACCTAATATAATAAAATGCTACACTTATTTTTAAGAGTTTCTAAATGTAAAATAAAGGAAATAGGTGGAAGTATTTGAACTCAAAGTATTTCTTCCTAGATAATGAAGGCTATTGTTTTCAGTGCATTTAGAAACAAATCTGATTTTTCTAATTACTAAATATGGCTTTCCCATGCTAATAAGAACTCTTTATGTTTCATGGGAAACTTCATAAAAGAAAAATCAGAAATTTTACATGCATCCTGACAGAAGAAGACTCTGTGCATAGTAATTCCGTAAAAGACAGGGCTAAAAAGAATCCTAAAAAGATCTTCCACCCCAGTTCTCTCATTTCTGGGACCCTATGAGACATCAACAGAAAAGGGTTAATATTTGCCAGTTAAATTTGAGGCAAGAGGCCCATATATATATATTAGATATTATAGATATATATATTAGATATTGTATATATGTGTTTGATCTCTGGGTCTGGAAGATCCCCTGGAGAAGGAAGTGGTAACCCACCCCAGTATTCTTGCCTGGAGAATCCCATGATCGGAGAAGCCTGGTAGGCTACAGTCCATGGGGTCACAAAGAGTCAGACATGACTGAGTGACTTCACTATACTATACTACATGTGTATTAGATATTGTGTGTGTGTGTGTGTTTGTGTGTGTGTATATATAATAAAACTCAACCAAACAAAAGACATAAAGTAGAACACTATGGGAACACTAATAATGAGAAGAAATAAAGCACGTGAGAGACTAACGTTAAAAGACTACATTTTCAAATAATAAAAAGGCAGTAGCATCTCCTGGGACTGCATAAAACAAGATTCTGACCTATTGTTTGTCGACAGTGAAACTAACAGATGAGAAGTGCCTATAAATGTTCCAAGTTTGCTCCAATAGAAAATATACTCTTAAAAGGATAAAAACAAACAAGCAAGCTGGAGAAGAAAATATACTAGAACATTTCACTTCAGATTCTCTAAAGAGATTATTTCTAGTCTTATTGGAAAATAGGTAAGTTGAATATAAGGCTGAACATCTTCAGATTCTTGAAAAATTATACTAGGAAGAATAGCTAAATCCTTTCCTCTCTAGTTTTTCCATCTTCTGATAGAACGCTCAGTCTGTCCATTAATGGACTAGATTTGGGGAAAGGCTGAAGGGAAGAATATCAGTAAGACACTGTTAGGACAGTTCAGACAAGAGACAATGAGCACCTCGGCTATAGTCATGTGGGCGAACTGAAGGCAAGTGAGGGCATGGATTGCAAGACTTGTTTAGAAAGCTAAATCATCTGGATTTGCTGGGTAAATGAGGAGGACACCAAAACAAAAAACGAAAAGGAAAGAGTTCAGCATGGCACTCAGATTTCTGGTTTGTATAAGAATAGATTGTAGCCTATGAGAACTGACTTGCCGATATTCAGCATCTTACAATGTGCAAATGCTGTGTAATGTTGACTCAATACCTTTGCCCAGTGAGCACTAGGGATATCAGGTGATGTTTTCTTGTTTGATCTCCTTGGCCTGTGTGATGTGTCCCCCGTGAATAAGACCTCCCCCTAGGGCTCACTAATGTCCAAATTATTTCAATCAAGAGAGAGAGCTCCAGGGGGTAGGGAAGAGTAAATAGGTGAAACACAGGATTTTTAGGCAGTGTAACTAATAATACTATAATGGTGGATGCATGTTACATATTTGTTCAAATACATAGAATGCACACTAAAAAAAGTGAACCTTAAACTATGAACTTTGGGTAATAGTGACATGTCATTATAGGTTCATGAGGTGTCACAAATGTAGCACTGTGAGAGGAATGATGGCAGTAGAGGAGGCTATGGATGTGTTGTGGGTACAGCGTATATGGGAAGTCTCTGCACCTTCTGCTCAATTTTGCTGTTAATCCCAAATTGCTTTAAAGGTGAAATCTAATTGGAAAAAGATAGTTACAAAGTAAATACCCAAAAATCTAATGTCTTAGACTTAAATTAAGGGGTGGGATGAAAGGGAATGATATAAAGTTGGAAATAAGTTGTGGTGTATGCTGGGGTGCTATAATGATTGAAGCTACACAATTCTATTTAAGGATCAGAAAGAAAAAAAAAAAACACAGAGATGTTTTAGGGAAAGAATCCCAGAAAGAAACTGAATAGCATAAAAGATTATCAGCATAAATATAAGATCTGCAACTTACTACACAGAGGCAACTCTAATTCCTATGTTTCAGAAAAACTTGAGCACATGCACACTAACTGTTCTCTCTCAGGGGTTTTAGGTTCTTTTTTTAAAGATTCTCTCTTAGTTCCTGTAATGTATTACACATTGGCTGAAACATATATCTGAGATGCAAGTTTCCTACTTTGAATCCTCATGGAATAATCTCTAGGAATTGAAAAACAATGCATCCAACACACTTTTAATTGAATACCTGATATGTTCCAGATACTGTTATGTTCTAGGTGGTGGAGATATACTAGTAAACAAAATAAAAATGTTTAGTTTCTTGGAGTTTGCATTCAGGTTAAGAGAAAAACACAAACATATTGCTAACTAAGATGATATTTGTTGTTGTTTAGTTGCTAAGTTGTGTCCAACTCTTTTGTGCCCCCATGCACTATCATCTACAAAGCTCCTCTGTCTGTGGGATCCTCCAGGCAAGAATACTGGAGTGGGTTGCCATTTCCTTCTCCAGGGGATCTTCCTGACTCAGGGATCGAGCCCATGTCTCCTGCTTGGCAAGCAGATTCTTTACCAAAAAGCCACCTGGGAAACCCAAGATTATAGTACATATGAGCTAAGAATAATAAAGAAGCAGGAGAAGAAGCTAGAGAGGGAGAAGGAGGGAGATGTTTGCTCTTTACCACCGGGTAGTGAGGAGACTGTAGTGAATGAAGGAGTTTTGTGCATACTGGGAGGAAAAGGACTTCAGGTATAAGGAGGAGCAGGAAATGTTTGGTAGGTCAGAAAATATCAAGGAGGCCAGAGTGACTGAAATAGAGAGGAGGTCAGATCATCCAGGACCCAGAGGTCAGATCATCCAGTACCCTGTAGAACTATATTATCTTTTTTACTGCAGAGCACACACACTAAAACCAGGTGGTTTAACACAGTAATCAGTATTTCTCAGACTTTGGTGGGTTCACTGGGCAATTCTTCTACTGCTCTTGCCTGGGCTCCCTCAAGAGCTGAAGTCATCTGGCAGCTCTGTTGGAGCTTATGGTCTAGGATGTCCTTAGGCAATGTGGTTTTCCACATTAGCCTTCTTCACATGGTAGCATGTTCCAAGCAGGTGAGAGTGGGAGGTTTAGACCTCTAGATCAGGTTCAGAGCTTGTTCAGAGTCCCTTCTGACACATTCTAAAGATCAAAGGAAGTCCCCAGGCCAGCCCAGATTCAGGGGGTGGGGAAGGAGACTCTGCCTTTTCAAAGATGAGGAGCAAAGTATCTGTGGCTATTGAAACACCACCTCAGAGGCAGTGGCTCAGACAGTAAAGAATCTGCCTGCCATGCAGGAGACCTGGTTCAATCCCTGGGTTGGGAAGACCCCCTGGAAAAGGGAATGGCAACCCACTCCAGTATTCTTGCCTGGAGAATTCCTTGGACAGAGGAGCCCGGCAGGCTACAGTCCATTGGTTCACAGAGTTGGGAATGACTTGAGCAACTAGCACTTTCACTTTCACAGGCTGTAGAAAAAGTTTAGAACTGCTTTGCAAGTGTCTTGAGAAGTGATCTGAACAAACTTGTTTTTCAAAGATAACACTAGCTTCATATGCAGAACAAACAAAAGACCACTTAGTAGGCTAAGGTTGAACAGCATTGCTCCATCAGTTATTAATATTAAACCTACAGAAGGGCTTTTCTGATAGCTCAGTTGGTAAAGAATCCGCCTGCAATGCAGGAGACACTGGTTCAATTCCTGGGTTGAGAAGATGCGCTGGAGAAGGGATAGGCCACCCATCCCAGTATTCTTGGGCTTTGCTTGTGGCTTAGCTGGCAAAGAATCCACCTGCAATGCAGGAGACCCTGGTTCAATTCTTGGGTCGAGAAGATGCGCTGGACAGGGATATGCTACCCACCCCAATATTCTTGGGCTTTCCTTGTGGCTCACCTGGTAAATAATCTGCCTGCAATGAGGGAAATGTGGATAGGATCCCTGGATTGGGAAGATCCCTGGAGAAGGGAAACCCACTTCAGTATTCCGGCCTGGAGAATTGCATGGACTGCGTGGTCCATGGGATAGCGAAAAGTCAGACACAACTGAGTGACTTTAACTTTCAATTTTCAAACCTGCAAAAAGAAGCCAGCAGCTTTTAATGGAGCTGCTGTGGTCATATTCCATGGGTTTCCTCTTGGTTCAACTTTCTGCAAAGTAGTGAAAATCAGGACATAAAATGAAAGTTTTCTTTTCCAGAAAAAGGCAATGAACTTTATGTGCTATATTTTTACTTTCATTTATCTTTAGTTTTCAACATTCAAAAATCATGAGCTTTTATATAAAGTCTATTATTGGCTTCTGTTAAAAAAAATAAGTATAGAAATTACATAAATTCTCCATGCTGCACAGAGACTTTGAGATAGTCATGATATTCTTGTTTAAATGACAAACAAGACATTTATGTCTTTTTCCAAAGAACTCTGAGCACTATAACAATACTCTGGAATGGAAACAGCCATTTACATTGTCAACTGTAGGAATTCTTGCAGTCCTGTGCACATTTCATAGATGTCCTTATATCATGTATGCTAAACCTGTGTGTAGATTCTAAGTTAAACCTTGCTTTCATCTTCTGATTTTGACTTCATTTTTGTTGTTCTCATTGTGTAGTCTTCCATACTGTAAGTACAGGTGAGAAGGCTGTATATGGAATGAATTTAAATAAAAGACTGAACAGAAGAAGGCCAAAAGGGATGTTGGTTAGGAGAGGAGAGAGAACCAAGTTTGAGAATTTTCACTGCCCCAAGAGGGAAAATCTTAGAGCTTAAAGGCATTTGCCAACTAAGGTCCATCTAGTCAAGGCTATGGTTTTTCCAGTAGTCATGTATGGATGTGAAAGTTGGACTGTGAAGAAAGCTGAGCGCCGAAGAATTGATGCTTTTGAACCGTGGTGTTAGAGAAGACTCTTGAGAGACCCTTGGACTGCAAGAAGATCTAACCAGTCCATTCTGAAGGAGATCAGCCCTGGGATTTCTTTGGAAGAAATGATGCCAAAGCTGAAACTCCAATACTTTGGCCACCTCATGTGAAGTGTTGACTCATTGGAAAAGACTTTGATGCTGGGAGGGATTGGGGGCAGGAGGAGAAGGGGACGACCCAGGATGAGATGGCTGGATGGCATCACTGACTTGATGGACGTGAATCTGAGTGAACTCTGGGAGTTGGTGATGGACAGGGAGGCCTGGCGTGCTTCGATTCATGGGGTCGCAAAGAGTCGGACACAACTGAGCAACTGAACTGAACTGAATGATCAACTACTTCAGTTTCCTCTTTAATAGTCAAGAAAATGAGCCTTACAAATGCCCCATCCTGGAGGCCTGTGGGCAAAATGCAGCCTGCAGATAAGTTGTATTTTGCCTTCAATGCATTTTATTATTAGTTAAATTTGGCTTTACCATTCAAAAATCAGGAGCTTTTACATCAATCTGTATTTCTGGATTCTCTTGGAGAATCATATTATCTTATAATCCTAGATTTTTCACAGCCTTCCCTACCAAGCCTGCCTCAGTCATTTCCAATCCTATTTGAACTTTGATGACATTTTATTGTAACCTCTGGGCGACACAAAACTTAATGGTAGAGACAAAGCCAGAAGCAAGCTCTAAACCCTTGTTCCTTCTGATTCATTCTTCTTGCCTTTCTTTGCAATTCTAGTTTTACTGATTTTTTTTCAGACAATAAATATCCATTAAAATCCTATTTTCTTATCCAAATTTGATAAAGATATTTGTGTTTATTACATCTTAATAAAGCCACTCCACCCCCTTTAATTAAAAAAATTAAGTCTATAACTCACTCAACAATAGGCATGCCATTTTAGAGTCAGGATCTTGAGGGATCATCAGCAGACAGTGAAAGGGCAGAGTGATTCCTTCCATAATGAGGTACATGGTGAGAGTGACTCCAGCTGAAAAGAAGTCATTAAGAAATTCCTAATAACCATATCATGTACCTTCTTACTTCAGAGTCTACTCACTAGAAAGCATCACATATTATAGCCTTTTATTAATATGTTATAAAAAATTTGCCTTCTGTGTGTTGTGAGGCATACAGTGAAACAAGATTTCCACTGCCAGACAACAAATTAAACCAAAAACTATCCATACAGTCTTACTCAGCTTCTAGAAATATGCATTAGGTACATTCAAATTGGTAAATTCAGCTATAGTAGAGTATTCATGACAGCATTCATTGTTAACTTTGTCTTTCTGAAAAACATACTAAATCCTATAATACGGTTTCACATAATATCCTTAGACATATTTATGTAGAATGCTGCTGCTTTTTAAAAACTTTTTTTTCAGCTAAATGTTTACTTATCCCCACCATGATCACTGTGCATGTCACAGCATGGTTTATAATTAATAGCTTCGTGGCTTTGACTGGGGCTTTTTAAAGAAAACAACTCAAGGAGCTACTTCAGATATCATGGACAGGGAATGTGCAAAATAGCACATCCCATACACTGTAACTGACATAATCAATAGCCTATTTCTGTACATTTCACATATATATGATGTGATCAGCATATCTCCATACTCTCAGCAACGATTATCTGCAGATTTTTCCAGAAAACTCAGTAGGTAGTACTTTAAAACCATTAAAGCCATATTATTGACTGAAGAGAATAGCAAGTTCTGTAACAAGAGTGAGGATTCTGGCCAAAATTTTTGTCAGTTCATTGAAATTCACATCTCTGTAAATGACAGAGTTAAAACATTCATCTTTGACTGTCTTACTATAATTGAAGGCACTAACAGTTTATAAGCATCATTCTCTGAGGATGTCTAAGCTGCATTTAGATAATTACTTTTTGCTTTGACATCTTATTTGGCATATAATCAAACTCTATTGCCCTGGAGACCTTATCCTGAAGCTTTCCATGGCTATATTTACTGTCCTGCTAAGTATGAAGCTTATGGACTTCTGTACTCTGTCTCTTCCTCTAAATTACTGGTTATTAAATTAATTTATATCTGATTAGTAAGATCATATCCTTACCATAAGTCTTCCAATATACTCTAGACTATTTTAGACTGTATGGAAGTGTCCAGGAGTATAAAAAAAGGTAAATGAGAACAAATTCCTTCAAAGGAAGATGCTTGTGTTACTCTATGTATTAAAATCTAACACATCTGCCTTTTAAATCTGGCCTCCATTAAACTCTTCTCCTGCCAAACTGGCCCACCAGCAGGGTCTGTTCATACCTTCCGTTTTCCTGCTTTCTTATTCTTTCTGAATCCCCAATCCTATCTTCCCCCATCAACATTTACTCAGCTTTTGGGACTTGGCTTCCTCACATCTTGGTTATAAGATCTGCTTTTGGAAAAACCGAGCTTATGTCTCCAGAGTCTATTCCAGGCCCTGAGCCAAGCCCCAAGGCTCTGAGGATGGCAGCACCTGGGGCCCTGCTCTCAGGGCACTGCTGTCTGATGGGAGAGACGGTGGCCACACTGTGCATCCAGAGCTTTGACAGAGGAATTCCCAGAGGGCTGTGTGTGCTCAGAGAGGGACACTGACTCCAAAGATGAGGCAAATGGAAGTACAGCTGGATCATCAGAGGACACCTGAGGAAGAGGCATGCAGAGAGAGATGATCATAGCAGACCATGAGGAGGGCGCAGAGGCTCAGAGAAATGAGGATAGGATACTCTTGGGCTGGTCTAGATCCTGAAGTGGGAGGGAACAGTGGTGGGAGACGCAGCCAGAGAGGTGAGCTGGGGAAGATGTTAAGGGTCCCATCTCATATGGAAGGAGTTTGGCTCTTATACTGAGTTATCAGGAAGTACAGAACTGACAAGATCATCCGTAAGGTTTCTTACAGTTTTGAAGACCGTAATTCTCTGACCCCAACTCTCTTCTACTTAACATACTTGCCCAAAACTAACTTGAATGGCATAGTGTCTTACTTATGTCATATCCTTTATAATGGGCTTTGCATATTGTAGGTGATTAAAAATAGCTTATCAGTTTTATTTTACAATTATACTCTGGGAGGCAGAAACTATATCTTATCTGCAGTTTTATCTATACATGCTCAGTACTACAAATATTAAATGAGTGAATGAAAGATACAGGTGGCGCCCCAGCCTGAATCCATGTCATCTTTCTTTCACTAACCCCAAGGTTTAAGAGGGCTTCCCTGTTGGCTGAGAAAGTCAAAGAATTCTCTTGTAATTCAAGTGACCCAGGGTTAATCCCTGGGTTGGGAAGATTCCCTGGAGAAGGAAATGGATCCCCTGAAAGAGGAAACCGCAACCCACTCCAGTACTCTTGCCTAGAGAATCCCATGGACAGAGGAGCCTGGCAGGTTATAGTCCATAGGGTCACAAAGAGTCCGATACAACTGAGTGACTATCCACAATGATGAAGGTTTAAAAGCCTGAATGAAAACATGTTTCCTTTACTTTTGCTGCAAAAATACTGGCTGAAGGCCTAGGAGGTCCCAGGACTGGGACATACAACATTGACTGTGACAGTTACAGTCGCTGCCCTCGTGGATTCTTTATTCTACATTTTCCCTTGCCTTTCCTTATCCATGTAATTACCAGGGTTCAGCAAAATTAGACACCCCTCCAACATAAATCTCCATAAATGGAAAAGGAAATGACAACCCACTCCAGTATTCTTGTCTGGAAAATCCCATGGATAGAGGAACCTGGTGGGCTACAGTCCATGGGGTTGCAAAAGGGTCGGACATGACACACGACTTAGCGACTAAACAAACTCACATAAATCATGGGAAATAATTTAACAGGATCTGGAGCCCTGCTTGGAATTAAATTATTCTTTATATTTGTGTTTTATTGTTGCTTCCACATATTTTGGTATAGTGGAAAGATCATGGAATGACATGTCAAACAGACTGAATTTGAATTTTCATTCTGCCATTAATACGTGTATAATTTTTGAACAGTCTACCTTCTCTAATCTTGTTTATGCAACAGAAGAACTGAGCTCACTAGGACAACACATGGTATTTGTTGGATGCACAGTAGATGCCAGTTTCCTATTCTGTTTGATTTTTTTTAACAAGGACATTGATTTCTTCATGAAGCAGAGTGATGAAAAGAACTTGCAGTAAAGCATCTGAGGTTCTCCTGGTGTCAGATGTCAGAGTAGCACAAAATCGTTTTAGGCCTCTGCCACTTGAGGACAACAGTGGGAAATGCCAGACCGGTCAAAACAAATGGATAATAAGAATAGAAGTTTTATGTCTTATCAATGTGCATATTAAATGTCTTATAATAACCCTAAGAGGCTGATAGCATTCTCTCCATTTCACACATGAGAAACACGAGGCTCAGAGAAGCAAGCTTGCCCAAAATTCATGCGTAAGCTGAGATTCAACTCAAAGTACATTCACCATCAAACAATCAAGCCTTTGCTTCCAAGCTACAACATATGGACACTGTCAATTATGAAAAAAAGTAAAGTACTGCTGTCTAATTTATGGCCTACCACTGATTGTAAGATCTAAAAGGCAGAGACCTATTTTTAAAAGTCTAAGAAAAATATCAGGAAAAGTGTGCCATTACAGCTATATTCAGAAGCATAAGTCGTTAATTTTGTGTGTGTTGGTTAAGTTCTAGCCAAGAAAACTTACTGAACAGTTGGGCTGAAAGGCACTGAGCAGAGCAGTAACTCCATCAAAATGTTCCCCTGGACACTTGATACGCTTCTCTAGAAACACTGCGATACTGTATATTATAAAACATTTCTATTTTCATGTATGTCATGTATAGTACATGACATGTAATATATTTAGGTTCTGACTATTAGCTTTCATAATTGTCTCTCCTGATTTCACCTGCTAGTGATATAAAGCTGAGATGGAGCCCATTCTTTGCCAAATTATAGAGTAAATGAAATTAGGATTTAGGGTGCCATTAGTTTTTAAGACCCCTGCTCACCTCCTGATGATGCCTCTGCTTTCCTTGTACCCTGGATTTCAGGTTCTACCATGTTTCTCTGTCCACAAGATCAGTTTGTGCTCTAACCTGATCTGGAATTTCCCTGACTGATCAGTAAGAAGTGAGATTAATTCAATCTACAGTTATTATTAATAACAGCAAAAACAATGTGTTTCTTCCAAGCACACATGCATGCTCAGGCCCTCATTCACGGCCAACTCTTTGGGACCCCATGGACTGTACTCTGCCAAGCTCCTCTGTCCATGAGATTTTTCCAGGCAAGTATGCTGGAGTGGGTTGCCATTTCCTCCTCTAGGGTTTAAGCCTGAGTCTACTACATTAGAGGCAGATTCCTTTACCACTGAGCCGCCCGGGAAGCCCTTCTAAGCATGCTTGGAACCAATGGAGAAAAACTGTGGAGGGGTGAGAGCTGGTGTATCAGGCATAACATGAGGTTCTGGTGTCATTAGAAGTAAAGGCATGTTTGGACAGGTAGTAGAATATCCCATGAGCAATCACTCTATTATAAAGGAAGA
Organism: Redunca redunca; assembly: GCA_006410935.1. Taxonomy (NCBI): domain Eukaryota; kingdom Metazoa; phylum Chordata; class Mammalia; order Artiodactyla; family Bovidae; genus Redunca; species Redunca redunca. The sequence goes on from SJYQ01003744.1 coordinate 1,180,968, forward strand.
GACAAGGCAGAAATTATTGATGTAATTTTATTAACTTTGTGTGTGAGGGAAGAGGGGTGAAGAAACTAGATTTGTGCACAAAGAATGGATTGATATCATTGTTCTCAAGTCCTAAGGGGGGAAAAAATGTACTTTTTTTTTAAACAGCAACTAGGTATAAACATAAATTTTGTGATAGCAATGTTTGTGTCTCTTTTAAAAGTGTGTGTGTGTGTGTGTGTGTGCGCGCGCATGCATGCTCACTCAGTTGTGTCTGACTCTTTGTGACCCTGTGGACTGTATTCCGCCAGTCTCCTCTGTCCATGGAATTGTCCAGACAAGAGTACCACAGTAGGTTGCCGTTTCCTCTTTCAAGGGATCTTCCTAACCCAGGGATCAAACTCATATCTCCTGCGCTTGCAGGCAGATCTTTTTTACCACTGCACCAGCTGGGAAGCCCCTAGACTATAAAATATTACAAAAATTTTCTCATGTGTTTCAGGTAACTTTTTCTACGCAAAAGCCTGGTGAGTTAGGAAAGTATTCCTACATCAGACAACTTGCTATACCCCAGCCTGCTGCCCAGTGTCTCCTTATCCCAGGACCTCTAGCAGGTGTGTCCTTATGTTAGGGACTCTGGTCCCATCCAGCTACTGACTTCATATTCTCTGGATAACTGCCTTCCCTACATCACCTGGTTAGTTGGGGCACATGGCAGGAACTGTTTTCTCAGTTAACGCAAAGTGTTGAGTAAATCCCAGAGCCTAAGAGGCATAATTGTGAAGTCAGTGAGAACCGAAACTCCAGGGCAGTGTTATCCAGGTGACAGTGACTTTAAATGATGCTGGAAAGTACTTTGTCACAGCCATGCTGGAAGCCAGCAAATAGCTAATTGAGCCATCACTCTGTTAACAGGCAAAAGGCAACAATTTTCATTTACTCATTCCTGTGCTGCCTCGCATTTAGAAACTCCCTGCAAACTCACATACTTAAGAATGTAGGGAAAATAAAACATCGCAGCCAGGAAATGGAACATGTTGCTAGTCTTCTAGGGTCTTCTAAACCACACAGCTTACAAGGCACACTGTTGCCAGTGTACCGTTACATTCATTGCCACCTTCTCCTCTTCTCATGGCCCCGTTAACCATGTGGGGAAGCCCTGCAAACTCTCTGCAAGCTTTGACAGGCAGCCATTCACAGGGCCTCCTGTGACCATTCCAGCTTTGAGATGCAGAAAAGAGTTTTCTGTCAGCAGGATTCATATACATTCCAACTGACTAGGTTTCGGTCTCAGAGTCTTTGTTTTATGCTATGGTGTCTGTTCAAATTAACAGTAAGCTCAGTTGTGCTCTTCTGACCAAGGGTCACATTCTCATCTGGTGACTTGCTCTGGACGGGTGCAAACTGCATTATAACAAAGGCCACGGCTGTTAACTTGCTTTTACAAGAGAATATCAGAATCTCCCTTATGCATAAAACGATTGATGTGTACATTAATTTCACTTCATTGGCTGCCAGATCTACCCTTTTTTCCCCCTTATTGTGGAGTGAAAGATTCTATACAAGATTGTGAGGCTCTCAGGAACTGAATATTTTATGTGATTTCTTTAAAAGATAATTCCCAGTATGACTTGGGAATTACAGTGGCTTCAGTTCAAGAGGCTTTGATCCTGTCTTGTGAGCTAATGACTATAAGATTCCATGCGAGAGTGTTAGTTGCTCAGTCATATCCTACTCTTGTGATCCCATGGACTGTAGCCCACCAGGCTCCTCCTCTGTCCATGGAATTCTCCAGGCAAGATAGGACCAGAGTCTGTGCTGGCATGTTAAGAGTGAGTCTGTGCATTCGAGGCAGATATGTGTCAGGGAAACACCAATGGCCCTCATGGTGGGGAAGTGGGATTGGATAGATAGACATGTGAATAAATCAATGGCCTCTGCAATCACTGATGTTTGTGAGACTTTAAGTCCTTCCAATGACAAAATCTACTATGAGGCTCAAATGTATAAATTGATCCATTTTTAAAAGGCAAAATTATTTACAAATTAGCAAAAGAAAATTCTCAAGTTTAAAAAAATGATTTGTAATTAAAAAAAAAAAACCCTTAGGCCTAGAAACTTTCAGAGTTTTAAAATTCAAAGAAAATCATTTTCTAAATGATTTATTTTTGAGATTTTTACTTTTTTAATTCAGTTCTATGCTGAAACATGTGAAAAAGTGAAAGTCATGTCCAACTCTTTACAACCCCACCAGGATTCTCCATCCATGGAATTCTCCAGGCAAGAATTTTGGAGTGGGTAGCCATCCCTTCTCCAGGGGATCTTCTTAACACAGGGATCAAACCTGGGTCTTTGCATTGCAGGCAGATTCTTTACCATCTGAGCCACCAGGGAAGCCCATGCTGAAACATATCATAGTGGGCAAATTTGCCAATGGGATATTTTGTTTGGTAGGGACCAATTTCTGTCTACATATGGACTGATCTCTCCAACAACTAGGATGGATATAGTTATAGCTATATCATATCTAGAGTAAAGTTCATGGTTCAGAAGGAACTACTCTCTTGTTCATGAAAAAAAAAAAAAATGTAGTCAGTCATGTCTGAATCTTTGCAACCCTGTGGACTCTAGCCTGTCAGATTCCTCTGTCCACAGCAAAATTACTGGAGTGGATCGCCATTCCCTTCTCCAGGGGACCTTACTAATCCAGGGATTGAATCCAGGTGTCCTGCATTGCAAATGATTCTTTACCATCTGAGTCACCAGGGAAGACTTCTCTTGCTCACGGCCATTAGTAAATGAGTCTCTTAGCTTTGAGTTTGACAGATTTTTCAGCTCACATCAGAAAAACCCAGTCATTAAATCTTACATTCACATGGTAACTTTGGTGAAAAAGCAGGCACCATTTTCCTCATCTATCAATACGTGGGGAAACAACTAGACCACATGCTCTCATACCATTTGAGTTGAATGGGTTGGCCGTGGCATTTGATGAATGGTGAACAAAAGTCATGTGTTCCATCTGTGTGCTGTGAAGAAGCTGTTGTGCTTTCTTATCCTTTCCTCTTCTAGTAGCTAGTTGCACATGATGGGGCCATAAGGGTCTCAGTGCTGAAAAATTGAAGGAATTCGGTTGCCTCTGGGATTGAGTGGGAGAACCACCTTTGCCAGCCAGCTATACAATCTTGGGCTATTAGATGAATGAGAAATATACTTTGGCTACCTCATGTGAAGAGTTGACTCATGGAAAAGACTTTGATGCTGGGAGGGATTGGGGGCAGGAGAAGAAGGGGACAACCGTGGATGAAATGGCTGGATGGCATCACTGACTCAATGGACGTGAGTCTGAGTGAACTCCGGGAGTTGATGATGGACAGGGAGGCCTGGTGTGCTGTGATTCATGGGGTCACAAAGAGTAGGACAAGACTGAGTGACTGAACTGAACTGAACTGAACTGATTCTGTTTGAATTATTACATGTCTTGGAATGTATCCTATGTATTATACCAGACATTTTTACACCTATTTTCTCATTTAATCTTCAGATAGTTATGAACATAAATATTATTCCCAGTTTCTGAATGACTAGAGATTGACAGTTGTTCTAGGGCAACTAAGTATCAGCACTAGAATCTTAATTTGTTATTGCTCATAACAGTTTTGACACCCTCAGTTCAGTTCAGTTCAGTTCAGTCGCTCAGTCATATCCGATTCTTTGCGACCCCATGAATCGCAGCATACCAGGCCTCCCTGTCCATCACCATCTCCCAGAGTTCACTCAGACTCACCTCCAGACTCGAGTCCGTGATGTCATCCAGCCATCTCATCCTGGGTCATCCCCTTCTCCTCCTGTCCCCAATCCCTCCCAGCATCAAAGTCTTTTCCAATGAGTCAACTCTTCACATGAGGTGGCCAAAGTATTGGAGTTTCAGCCTTAGCATCAGTCCTTCCAAAGAAATCCCAGGGCTGATCTCCTTCAGAATGGACTGGTTGGATCTGCTTCCAGTCCAAGGGACCCTCAAGAGTCCTCTCCAACACCACAGTTCAAAAGCATCAATTCTTTGGCGCTCAGCCTTCTTCACAGTCCAACTCTCACATCCATACATGACCACTGGAAAAACCATAGCCTTGACTAGATGGACCTTAGTCGGCAAAGTAATGTCTCTAATTTTGAATATACTATCTAGGTTGGTCATAACTTTTCTTCCA
>SJYQ01003744.1:1189342-1227731 GCA_006410935.1 Redunca redunca
CTCTTAAAATCTTTTAAGGATAGTCCTAACTAAATGTATCAAAAACACGTCTGGACTTCTTTTTATAAAGATTAAGGATAAAAGAAGAAAAATTTGCATTTAAGAATGTAAAATATAGAATAAAGCTTTGGAAAAATTCTAGTTTCTTAACTATGATTGTCTTAAAGATGTTCAATCAGATATTTGCTACCCTAAGTTAAAGTGGCTATAATACCTTGTCTGTATACATGATTTTCTGAGTCAAATATCAATATATATAATAGTCTACAAGTAATTTCCAAGATGGAAGATTCTGGAATCACACAAATATATTTTAAGTTAATTAAAAAAAATCAAATAAATTACTGATTTAATCAAGACTTATAACTTTAACCATGTAATTGCAAGAAGCTGAAATATACTTAAAATAATCTTCAGTGGAAGAGTTTAACAGCACATTAAACCCAGCTGAAGATAAGATTATAGATCTGGAAAATCAGAGTAAAGTATCCTGAATACAGCACAGTGAAGAGACAGCAATGATGTTGTGAAACTGAGGAGAGATTATAGATTGAGAAGATCTAATATACATTTAAGCAGAACTTAAGAATAGGAAAATGTAAGGCAGACAAGATATTTGAAAATGTAATAACTGAGGGTATTCTAGAACTAATGAAAGACACTAATCAAAAGGTTCAAAAAGACCAATAAGTTCTAAGCAATATTAAAAAAGAAATTCTATCCTGAGAGTGTATAGTGAAATTTCAAAACAGAGTTTAAACTGGCCTTTTGTGCTTAGTTGCTCACTCGTGAATAGCTCTTTGCAACCCCATGGAATATAACTCACCAGGCTCGTCTGTCCATCGGGATTCTCCAGGCAAGAATACTGGAGTGGGTTGCCATGCCCTCCTCCAGGAGATCTTTCCCACCCACAGATTGAACCCAGCTCTCCTGCATTGCAGGCAGATTCTTTACCATCTGAGCCACCAAGGAAGGTGGCCTGAGGAAAGGGTATCATATACCTGATTACTTCTAAGATATTTATGACATATGATCATCCAGCCAAGGATCAGATACTTTCTAAATTCCAAGGCTGACCATTTATTCCCTAGTGGTTCAGATAGTAAAGAATCTGACTGCAATGCAGAAGATGGGGTTCAGTTCTCGGGTTAGGAAGATCCACTGGAGAAGAGAATGGCAACCCACTCCAGCATTCCTGCCTGAAGAATCTCATGGACAGAGGAGCCCTGTGGTATAGTCCATGGGGTCACAAACAGTTGGACACGACTGAGCGACTAAGACTTTCACTTTCACTATTAATACTGTGGGATAACATAGACCAAGTCTAGGCTTCCTTCATGAGGTAATCTGTTAGATGTGTGAAGATTAGTCACTTTCCCACCATATTTTTTTTTCCATTTCAGATTGATCAATCATCTTACAAATGGCCTAGCTTTAAGGGTTTGCATCAATCTGTCATTATCTTTAGGCTCAATATTCTATATATGTCTTTTCAGCTCCCAGAACACTAACTTTTCAGCGAGATCTTATTAGGAATAGGGTACAGGGGGTGGTCACCTTTACACTTACAACTTTACTTCTATTAAAGCCACCTTGAAAGGTCAGCAGTTTTGTGGTAACCACTTAACACTTGGGATTCACATTTAGGTCACAGAAATTTAAAGATTATGAGTGCTTTCCACAAATGTTCCTAAGTCATTCCTTCTGGCCTTTAGAGTTCCCTTTGGGGACACAATTGAAACTAAATTAATCTCTGTTAACTGTCATTTTGTTATATTTAATCTTGATTAACATAAACCACTTTGGGTTTCAGTCCCCTGTAATGAATTGAATAATATTTTCCACACAGGATCTAAAGAATATAGCTCAGTACTCAGCATATACATATTATTACTGATTAAATATGTGTTCCTGTCACTCTGCCAGTTGATTTTCATAATGCCATTTCACTACCATGTATGATAAGTAATAACTTTATACATGTGGAAAGTGGAGCTTGGGATGACTAAGAATATACCCAGTAAAAGGTAGACCTGGATTGACAGTCATCACCACACCCCTTCTAACATATCTTCTGTCATCCCACTTCTTTGCTATTCCTCTTAGTTTTGCAGTGAATTTATTTGATAACAAAGACTTCAATCCTTGTCCAAATTATTACTTTTACAATTCCCCAAATTAACATCAAGACCCATGTTATTTAGACCCTATCCTAACCTCTTCCATTTTGCTACTATATATTACAATAAATCCTTCCAGGTCTAAACATGACATTCTGCTATATGAAGGGATGTCTTCATGTAAAGCATAGCTGAATTATTTCACCATGTTCTTGCTGATAACTAATAACATTAAAAATCTTCTCTAGGAATTAAGTCTTGTTGATAGTTGAAGTTTACTCTTCTCTAGGATCCTTTGAAAATTTCTGTAATCCCACAACACTGTCAACTGAAACAAAGTTTAAAGCAGCATAGTAGACAAAAATGATACATTTCTATCTCTTAAAACAACTAGTTAAGACAGTATATGTAAATTAACCAAGGGAATACAGGATTTTCAAAATCAGTGTTTTTAATATGTAGCAAACCTTGACCTATAAAAATGATCAATTGAATTATTACTTCATCTTAATTAGGATGGTTTAATAATTAATAAATCAAAGAGTGGGCTTCCCTAGTGGCTCAGATTGTAAAGAATCTGCCTGCAATGCAGGAGACCTGGATTCAGTTCCTGAGTCAGGAAGATCCCCTGGAGAAGGGAATGGCTACCCACTCCAGTATTCTTACTTGGAGAACCCCATGGACATGGGAGCTTGGCAGATTACAGTCCATGGGGTCACAAAGAGTCAAACACAACTGAGCAACTAAGCATCCACACATAGATACAACCTATTAAAAATGAAATTCCAAAGCTGACATATATTATTTCCACAGCATCAAAGTTTTGAACAGATTTCCACAGTACTATGACATGTCCTTTTCTAATGTTCATCTTTGAAATGTAACTAGCACCCAGAATGAACATGCTCAGCCTTGGTATAATTTTTTACTCTCTAACACTGATTAGAGTTGTGTGTGTGTGTGTGTGTTCTAATTTGTGTGGATAATTTCTTGGTATAGGTATAAATTTCTCCCAGGCAACTATTTGTAGAAAATTCATGAAAGAAGGGGAAGAGGCTGGTAATTTGGATAGGTGCTTATTATACAATTAGAGAAAGGAGATTCTTTCCAAAATAGTGTTATTCAGTATTTTTAGGTGAAGAAGGGAAATGAGAAGTACAAAGGAGTAAGAGGGAAGAGAGGTTTCTGAGTTAGGAGCTTTTACTTACTGAGGAGGACAGAGCAACCCACTGCAGTATTCTTACCTGGAGAAACCCATAGACAGAGCAGCCTGATTGGCTACAGTCTATGGGATGACCAAGAGCTGGACATGACTTAGCAACTTAGCACATGTGCATGCACATACCTGTTATTAAGAAGTAAAGCAAAGCAAGCCTTTGTAAATAGTCATTGTCACTACCCCGTTAGTTTCCACTGGGACCAAATAAATGCATGTAAGGCATTCAGGATGGAATGTTCCTTTAGGAACAAACACTCATCCATAAAAGAGCACCAGGGTGACAGTGCACCAGAGAATGCATTTTATGTCAGGATAACGGGTCATTCTAGCTCTTTTCTTTTTTTACAAGTAGAATCTCTAGATTTAGACTATATTCCATAAAAGTTTATTTTAGTGTAAATTATCATTGCTTTTTAAAATGAGTCACTTATGAAATAGAAATAAATCATACTGAAACCTATGATGGTAAATTATATCTATGATTTTAAACTTAAATTTGTGGAGAGCCAATGCCAGTATTGTTCTGAGAGTCCTTATTTTTCCTTTTAGTTAGGATGTAATGGCAACTCCCATTGTCATTTAGAATTTGTGAATGTCACGTGTTTCCCTTGTGTGTCTTCTGTTTGATATGAATCTCCTAATACACATTTGCAAAAACCCCAGTTCAACTCTGAGACTCTTGTATTGTCCAATCTTAAACTTTGGTTTTTTCCTCAAATTGGGAGCAGGAAAATTTGAGGAAGAAAGAGATGAAAAGGACACAAAAAAATACTTCTTGTATCACTGGCAATTTGTTGATTACCTATAAAACAGTTTTTGAAAGGTCATAGATTCCTACCTCTACTTTCTTCTCAGAGCTTCCCTCAAAATTTAGAGAGGGTGATATGATACCCTTTCCCACCTCCCTAAATTTAGAAAACTCTGCTGTACATTCACAATGATGACTTTTTCTATAATCAGATATTCTTCAATAATAATCTTTCACGGAAAACTATAAATTTTTATTCAGTTCAGTTGCTCAGTCATGTCCAACTCTTTGTGAACACCTGTCCATCACTAATTCCCAGAGCTTGCTCAGACTCATGTCCATCGAGTCAGTGATGCCATCCAACCATCTCATTCTCTGTCATATCCTTCTTCTGCCTTCAATCTTTCCCAGAATCAGGGTCTTTTCCAATGAGTAGCTCTTCACATCAGGTGGCCAAGGTATTGGAGCTTCAGCTTTAACATCAGTCCTTCCAATGAATATTCAGGACTGATTTCATTTAGGATTGACTGGTTTGATGTCCCTGCAGTCCAAAGGACTCTAAGAGTCTTCTCCATTATACCACAATTAAACAGTATGCAAAGAAAGTCTGAAAGTGAAGTCGCTCAGTCGTATTCGACTCTTTGCGACCCCGTGGACTGTAGCCCACCAGGCTCCTCCGTCCATGGGATTCTCCAGGCAAGAATACTGGAGTGGGTTGCCATTTCCTTCTCCAGGGGATCTTCCTGACCCAGGGATTGAACCCAGGTTTCCTGCATTGCAGGCAGACACTTTAACCTCTGAGCCACCAGGGGATGTAAATATTTGTTAAATGAAAGAAATGAAGAATCTGCCATCAGGAAAAAGCATTTTATCTGTCTAAATATTAAACATTATTGACAAAAATAGTACCTCTCTTCTATATTATTCTAAGATGAACAAAATCAAAATTAGTGTAGCTCATTCCTTTGCATCCTGAGGAGAGTGGACTTTGAATATGCAGCTATATTATAGTAGTTTTGAAAATATTTTTTAATTAAATTAGATTTAAAATTAAGAGTATATTCTGTTTTTTTAATCAGTACCTCTACTTTAATTTTGTCCTTTTTTAAACTTTTAACTTTATACTGGAGTATAGCTGATTAACGATGTTGTAATAGTTTTAGGTGGACAGCAAAGGGACTCAGCCAAGTGTACATTGTTTTGTAATACATAAAGAATCACCCCTGATGCTAAAAATCAAGTTGAAAATTCTTAAGCAAAACATCCCAGAGATATGCACAGTTCTTTGTTTTCTGACCATGCCATAAATATAATCATTTAGAAGTTCCTGTGGTCTATAGAATTATCTTTTAAAAATGAAGTCCCCTCAGGGGACTCACCCATAACCATCACCTCTGCTTTTACAGTAGACAGGAAATGCATATCACTCTTTCATGAGGGATTCATGAAAGCATATCTACACTGTTTTAGAAAGTAGAGGAAAAAAATTCCCTGTCAAATTTCACTGATGTCTTGTCCAAAATCATCTGTTGTTGGCAGCAATGAGATACTATAAGAATGATTTGCAACAACATTTGAAGCACCTATTGCTCTAAAAAAAAGTCTAATATTACATTAGTGATAAATAAGATTTATAAATCAATTTTAGATAATTTTCACTTTCATCTTAATTGTTAGTCTCATAAGTTTGGCTACTTTGCCCTTGATATTTAACAAGTCATTAATTAAACTGTCATGCTATTTTTCTTTCTCTTTTATTAGCTAAATGGTAAAACTAGGTGGAGACTTACAGCTATCAGAATGATTTTCAATCTATTTTCACTTACTTTTGCTACTCTATAAATCTGATGGCTGTGGCAGGNGTCATTATTTATGAAATCTTATTATCTAGACATTGAATTAATAATGTTTCTCCAAAAGTAATATTATTCTTAAAATTGGACTATCTAGAATGGAAATGAAGAAAAATTCATAGTTATTGAATTTGCCAACAAATTAATCACAGCTTTAGGGATAATTTAATTGAAGAGTGTAATAGAAGACATCAGCATTGCTTTTTGTGTCAACTGAAAAAAATGTACAACCTAAAAGTTGAGAATTATGTTTTATTCAGTTGACATACTGATGACTTAAGCCTGGGACACAGTCTCTAGAATGCTCTGAAGTGAAGTGAAGTGAAGTCGCTCAGTCGTGTCCGACTCTTTGCGACCCCATGGGCTGTAGCCCACCAGGCTCCTCTGTCCATGGGATTTTCCAGGCAATAGTCCTGGAGTGGATTGCCATCTCCTTCTCCAGGGGATCTTCCCAACCCAGGGATCGAACCCAGGTCTCCCACATTGTAGACAGATGCTTTACCATCTGAGCCAGAGGAAAGTGAAAGTCACTCAATTGTGTCCGACTCTTTGTGACCCCATGGACTGTAGCCCACTAGGCTCCTCTGTCCATGGAATTCTCCAAGCAAGAATACTAGAGTGGGTTGTCATTTCCTTCTCCAGGGGATCTTCCCAACCCAGGGACTGAACGCAGGTCTCCCACATTGCAGACAGACTCTTTACCAACTGAACCACCAGGGAAGCTCTGAGCGACCACTCCAAAGAGGTAAGGGAGGAGCCAGAGTATATAAGAATTTTGTCAACACATACACACAAACACCAGATAGTTGAACATCAAGGATTACTGTTAGAGGAAAAAAATGGACTTCTCTGGTTAAATGAATTTAGGTTTTTTCTATTTATGGGGATATGCAAACAAAATAATTTATTCCATATGCACCTTAAACTTCTAGGACCAGTATCCTGTTTTTCTCCATCCTGAGTCCCCTTATAGTGCACAGTTAGGGACGGCTGCAATGGTTGATGGCTTGTTGGCTGCAACACCTTTGTTTACTGATGTGGCAAGTGGCAGTCTTTGCCCACATGTGCATTTATATGCTGAGTAAGAGAAAATTTGTGGACATTATTAAATGACATTTATTCATGGGATTATTCAACACATAAGAAGGAAAAAGAGAAATGAAGTTGATGTATTAGATACTACTAGGAATCAGAGGACCTGGATTTTAGTTATTTTGCAGACATTTACTGCCTCAGTACCCTACTTTCAAGGTTCACAGTTGCTGCTATAAAGCCTATTGATGTTTGTGAATGCATCAGTTCCAATGGCCTAAGCTCTTGTGCTGAACACCTGTGCCATGTTCTTGCTTCTGAACCATAGCTTGTTGCAACCAACCACAGTTGTGTTAACATGAGTTAACAGAGTAAAAATTATGGCCACTTCAAAACTATAGCCAGCTAGTCAGTTAAAATGTTCAGAGTAAAATCTCATCTAGGACAGTGAAACAAAGTCTAAGACTATGGGCTTCAGAAGCAGTGATTCAAATCCCAGCCTGCCTTCCTTCAAACTAAATAAACTTTGGGAGTCTGAGAACCTTTATTTTCTCTTTGGAAGGAGGTATGTTCATGTTAAAATTAAAAACAAATAATGACTGGTGGTTATTATGTGCCAACTCTATGCTAGGTTCTTCCTCTATAGAGTACCTAGCCCAGAGGACTGCTGGGAAGAGTTAAATGAGATAATGAACACAGGACAGAGGAACATTTTGTAAATAATTGTTACCTTTTCTACTATTGTTACTATGATAGTTGGTAGTGTTCCCTTCCCCTCTTTCTCTAAATAATAGCTCTAACCTGAAATGGACAGATAAAACACAGGATACCCAGTAAATACAAACTTCAGATAAACAACAAACTTTTAAGTGTAAGTTGTTGTTCAGTCGCTCAGTTGTGTCCAGCTCTTTGTGACCCCATGGACTGCAGCACGCCAGCCTTTCCTGTCCCTCACCATCTCCCAGAGTTTGCTCAAACTCATGTCCATTGAATCAGTGATGCCATCCAGCCATCTCATCCTCTGTCATCCCCTTCTCCTCCTGCCTTCAATTTTTTCTAGCATCAGGGTCTTTTCCAATGAGTCAGTTCTTCACATCACGTGGCCAAAGTACTGAAGCTTCTGCTGGAATATGGAATATGATTGCATTGAATCTTACTTATCCTGAAGTCTTTCTGAAATTCAGCTGTGAGTAATTTGTGTTTTTAGTTGTTAATCTGAGAATGCATGTGTGCATGTGTGCTAAATTGCTTCAGTCTTGTCCGACTCTTTGTGACTCTTGTGAACTGGAGCCTACCAGGCTCCTCTGTCCATGGGATATTCCTAAGAATACTGGAGTAGGTTGCCATGCCCTCCTCCAGGGGATCTTCCTCACCCAGATGGAAACTGTGTCTCTTACATCTCCTGCATTGGCAGGTGGGTTCTTTACCACTAGCGCCACCTGGGAAGCCAACTGGACAGTACTTTTCAAATGTATATATATGTTGTCCTAGTGGTGAAGACTGGGGAGCTTGCATATAATTTAGTCATCAGTATAAAAAACATTTCAGCACTTTCCCTAAGCTTAGGAGGGGCAGTGACCACCTCTGGATCTCCAGGGAAGAATTCAGCAATGTATCTCAGTTTTGGCTGTTCCATTCACAATGTATGTTGTAGGCTAATGGAACATCTTTTGAAAAATATGGACTCTATTCCTGGTTTTCTGGGTTACTATTTTAATTGAGTGGTTTTGTTCAGATCACTATGCATAAATAAGCAACAAAATACGGATTTTTAAATAACTGTGTTCTGAATTCATCAAACACTTCAAAGGAATTTTCAACTATTTGTATGGAAATCGCAAATATTTTGCCAAATATAAAATTCTTGATTATAAAATTTCTCTATTTTAAGGAAACTTAAATCTTCTGCCACTTTCTAATCTATTTATCTCAAAACATAAGAATGACATTTATATCAAATTTATTTTTAATGTTCTTAAGAGACTGAGTCTTTGTCCATCCTCAATGTCCATCCTTATTATTTCTAAATTACATATATTATAACATATATTGCAAAAAAAGTGTTTCATTTGCAGAGTATTGGCATAAAACACCAGGAAAGGATTCTGACTTTCACACTTGAGAGACATTTCTGCCCCTCCTCCCATTCATCTAAAGATAAGACATGCCTCACACACCATTTGGAAGTTATTCTCCAAATGTCAGGGTTGAACATTAACATCGTGTGTTTTTATCTGAAAAATCACCCCTTTGAGCATGAATATTAGTCTAGTTAGGCACTTTGCAATGTTATTTATTATTATGAGGTTGCTGTTTTAATATTGTATTAATTTGCCAGCCAGTTATAAATCAAATGAAAGTACTTTCTCCTCTAAATAATGTCAAACTTTTATATTCTGCTTAACTTTTAACAATATAACATATACCATTATCATCCCACGCTCCTCTTTTGGAAATTAGTAACATTTGCAGCACTCTCAAATCTATTCCATCTTTATTCAATTGCATGAGGGCAAAATCATGAAGTGAGTTAAGTTGGTCTCTCGTGACACCCTCCCACATGTCCATGACTGAGTTTTTCCTCCTTGACACCTTCCCATTTGTGGGACATTTGTGGGAAGAATGAACAAATGAAAATTGAAGCAATCAGTTGGCCAATGTAGAGACTGCAGATTTCAAAGTGACTGACAAAACACAGTCTTTATTCCTTTGCTAAAATAACCGTCCAGGATGGACTGAGGGAAAGGGTCACATATTCATCACTGCAACAACTCCTGTCACCTCTAAAAACTGGTAGGAGGGAACAGTTCTCTAAACACTGTGCCTGTGTTTAGATTTTTTTTTTTAATGTCTTTCCTGCTCTGTGAAGGAATCTCAAAGCAGCCATGATTATTGTCCTGAAATTTGTTTGGTATTTTATGGTTCATAAAAACTTTTATGAATCATTTTGTAAAAATTATTAGCTAAAGATCAAGAAAAACTCCCCTCTCACTGTGAGAGCCTGAAATAAACTTTCATTTGCTTTGCTTTTAAATTTGTTTCAAATAAGATAGAAAATGAGAGACTCAAGTCCCTAAGGGACACGCAGCAGTAAAAAGTGTGTTTTGAGGGGCCAAGATACTTATCTTCTCCCTCAGTTAAGTTCAGTTCAGTCACTCAGTCGTGTCTGACTCTTTGTGACCCCGTGAATTGCAGCACGCCAGGCCTCTCTGTCCATCACCAGTTCCTGGAGTTCACCCAGACTCAAATCCATTGAGTCAGTGATGCCATCCAGCCATCTCATCCTCTGTCATCTACTTCTCCTCCTGCCCCCAGTCCTTCCCAGCATCAGAGTCTTTTCCAATGAGTCAACTCTTCACATGAAGAGTGGCCAAAGTACTGGAGTTTCAGCTTTAGCATCATTCCTTCCAAAGAACACCCAGGGCTGATCTCCTTTAGAATAGACTGGTTGGATCTCCTTGCAGTCCAAGGGACTCTCAAGAGTCTTCTCCAACACCACAGTTCAAAAGCATCAATTCTTCGGTGCTCAGCCTTCTTCACAGTCCAACTCTCACATCCATACATGACCACTGGAAAAACCATAGCCTTGACTAGACAGACCTTTGTTGGCAAAGTAATGTCTCTGCTTTTCAACATGCTCTCTAGGTTGGTCATAACTTTTCTTCCAAGGAATAAGCGTCTTAATTTCATGGCTGCAGTCACCATCTGCAGTGGTTTTGGAGCCCCCAAAAATAAAGTCTGACACTGTTTCCACTCTTTCCTCATCTATTTCCCATGAAGTGATGGGACCAGATGCCATGATCTTCGTTTTCTGAATGTTGAGCTTTAAGCCAACTTTTTCACTCTCCACTTTCACTTTCATCAGGAGGCTTTTTAGTTCCTCTTCACTTTCTGCCCTAAGGGTGGTGTCATCTGCATATCTGAGGTTATTGATATTTCACCTGGCAATCTTGATTCCAGCTTGTATTTCTTCCAGCCCAGCGTTTCTCGTGATGTACTCTGCATAGAAGTTAAATAAGTAGGGTGACAGTATACAGCCTTCATGCACTCCTTTTCCTATTTGGAACCAGTCTGTTGTTCCATGTCCAGTTCTAATTGTTGCTTCCAGACCTGCATACAGGTTTCTCAAGAGGGAGGTCAGGTGGTCTGGTATTGCCATCTCTTTCAGAATTTTCCACAGTTGATTGTGATCCACACAGTCAAAGGCTTTGGCATAGTCAATAAAGCAGAAATAGATTTTTTTCTGGAACTCTCTTGCTTTTTCTATGATCCAGCTGATGTTGGCAATTTGATCTCTGGTTCCTCTGCCTTTTCTGAAACCAGCTTGAACATCTGGAAGTTCATGGTTCACATATTGCTGAAGCCTGGCTTGGAGAATTTTGAGCATTACTTTACCAGCATGTGAGATGAGTGCAATTGTGCAGGAGTTTGGGCATCCTTTTGCATTGCCTTTCTTTGGGATTGGAATGAAAACTGACCTTTTCCAGTCCTGTGGCCACTGCTGAATTTTCCAAATTTGCTGGCGTATTGCGTGCAGCACTTTCACAGCATCATCTTCCAGGATTTGAAACAGCTCAACTGGAATTCCATCACCTCCACTAGCTTTGTTCATAGTGATGCTTTCCAAGGCCCACTTGACTTCACATTCCAGGATGTCTGGCTCTAGGTGAGTGACCACACCATTGTATTATCTGGGGCGTGAAGATCTTTTTTGTACAGTTCTTCTGTGTATTCTTGCCACCTCTTCTTAATATCTTCTGCTTCTGTTAGGTCCAGACCACTTCTGTCCTTTATCGAGCCCATCTTTGCATGAAATGTTCCCTTGGTATCTCTAGTTTTCTTGGAGAGATCTCTAGTCTTTCCCATTCTGTTGTTTTCCTCTATTTGCATTGATCGCTGAGGAAGGCTTTCTTATCTCTCCCTGCTGTTCTTTGGAACTCTGCATTCAGATGCTTATATCTTATCCTCCTCTCTTTTCTAGGATGGTATTGCTTTTGTTTCAAAAGACCAGTGAAAAGCTGTTCTTCATCCTTTCTTTTAGGGGGAAGAGGAAACTGATGGAATAAGAATATTCATTTATAGGTAGAATCTTTTTTTCTTTGACACCTGGTTAACATTTGCAAGGGTCAAGGTGGCAACATTTCATTTCTTGTATCCTAGGTAACTGGTAGTGATAATATTAAATTATGATTTTTCTCATTTGGGAGGTACTTCATGATATCTCCTTTATTCTTTCACAGGAAAGTGACAATGGGGTGTCATACTCAATTTCTCAAGGCAGATAGGAAGTTAAAAGTGTTTGCAGAGCATCTCAAAATTCCATTCTTTTTGTTTTAGTAGTATATGAAATGTCATTGGGTAGTTGAATGGCCCAAACTGTGTAGAACTCTGCTGTAATACACTAATGATATTTATCAATCCCCACTTGCCAAGATAGAGGAAGCTTGTCACATAACATATAGCCAAGGGGCAATCAGAATAAATATCCAAGAGCTTCATTGGACCTCGCCACTCAGTGTATGGTCCCTGGACCAGCAACATCAACATCACCTAGAACTTACCTAGCAAACTACATTTCTAATTTCTTACTCCAGACCTACTGAATTAAAAACTGCTTTTTAAGAAGATCTCAGGTGATTGGGGGCTTTCTGGTAGCTCAGCTGATAAAGAATCCACCTGCAATGCAGGAGACCCCAGTTCAATTCCTGTGTCAGGAAGATCCTCTGGAGAAGGGATAGGCTACCCACTCTAGTATTCTTGCCTGGAGAATTCTATGAACAGAGGAGCCCGGCAGCCTATAGTCCATGGGTTTGCAAAGAGTTGGACATGACTGAGCTACTTTCACAGGTGATTGGTGTGCATATTAAACTTTGAGAAGTACTGTCTTCACACATAAAGAGAATAAACCAGTGGTTACATTGGGGAGAGGGTGATTAGGGACAAGATAGAGTTAGGGATGATTGTTGCTATTCAGTCACTAAGTTGTGTCTGCCTCTCTGTGACCCCATGAACTGCAGCATGCCAATCTCCTCTGTCCTTCACTATCTCCCAAAGTTTGCTTAAATTCATGTCCATCAAGTCAGTGATGCTCTCTAACCATCTCATCCTCTGCTGCCCCTTTCTCCTTTTGCTTTCAGGTTTTCCTATCGTCAAGGTCTTTTCCCATGAGTCAACTCTTTGCAACAGGGGGCCAAAGTGTTGGAGCTTCAACATCAGTCCTTCCAATGGATATTCAAGGTTCATTTCCTTTAGGATTGACTGATACGATCTCCTTGCAATCCAAGAGAATCTCAAGAGTCTTCTCCAGCATCACAGTTCGAAAACATTAATTCTTTGGTGTTCAGCCTTCTTTATGATCCAATTATCACATCTGTACATGACTGCTGGAAAAACTATAGCTTTAACTATATGGACCTTTTTTGCCATGTGATGTCTCTGCTTTTTAATATACTATGCAGGTTTGTTATAGCTTTCCTTTCAAGGAGCCAAGTGTCTTTTAATTTCCTGCCTTAATCATTGTCCACAGTGATTGTGCAGCCCAAGAAAATAAAACTGTTGCTGCTTCCACTTTATCTCTTCTATTTTCCAGGAAGTGATGAGACTGGATGCCATGATGTTAGTTTGTTTTTTTTTTTTTAATTTGTTTCATTTTTCTTAATTTTGATGTTAGTTTTTTGAATGTTGAGTTTCAAGTCAGCCTTTTCACTCTTTTTCTATCCTCATCAAGAGGCTCTGTAGTTCCTCTTCACTTTCTCCCATGAGAGTGGTATCATCTCCATATATTAGGTTGTCAATATTTCTCCCAGCAGTCTTGATTCCTGCTTGTGATTCATCCAGCTTGGCATTTTGCATGATGTACTTTGTATGAAAAGTAAAAGTGACAGTTGCACAGTCCTGTCCCACTACTTACCTGGCTCTTCTGTCCATGGAGTTCTCCAAGCAAGAATACTGGAGTAGGTTGCCATTCGCTTCTCCAGGGGATCTTCCCAACCCAGGATTCGAATCTGTGTCTCCTGCATTGCAGACAGATTCTTTACCAGCTGAGCCACTAGGGAAGTCTGGTACTTATAATAGTTTATATAGTATACAAACTATATATAATTATATATATACTTGTTTGTATATATATGTATATATATACAAATTACTATATTTGTATAGTAGTTAAATAAGTAGGGTAACAATATACAGCCTTGTCATACACGTTTCCCAATTTTGAACCAGTCCATTTTTCCATGTCTAGTTCATGTTGTTCCTTGACCTGCATAAAGACTTCTCAGGAGGCAGATAATGTGGTCTGGATTCCCATCTCTTTCAAGAATTTTCCAGTTTGTTGAGATCCACATAGTCAAAGGCTTTATGTAGTCAGTGAAGCAGAAGTAGATGTTTTTCTGGAATTCTCTTGCTTTTTCTACAATCCAGCAAATGTTGGCAACCTGATCTCTGGTTCCTCTGCCTTTTCTAAACCCAGCTGTATACCTGGAATTTCTTGATTTGTGTACTTCTAAAGCCTAGATTGAAGGATTTTGAGAATAAACTTGCTAGTATGTAAAATGAGCTCAATTGTACAGTAGTTCGAACATGTTTTTGATGTTGCCTTTCTTTGGAAATGGAATGAAAATGGACCTTTTCCAGTCCTATGGCCACCTTTTTCAGTCCTGAGTTTTCCAAATTTGCTGACATTGAGTGTAACACTTTATCGGCTTTATCATTTAGAATTTGAAATAGCTCAGCTGGAATTCCATCACCTCCACTAGCTTTGTTTGTAGTAATGCTTCCCAAGGCCCACTTGACTTCGCACTCCAGGATGTCTGGCTCTATGTGAGTGACCACACCATTGTGGTTATCCAGATAATTAAGATCTTTCTAGTTCTTCTGTGTATTCTTGCCACGTCTTTTAATCTCTTCTGCTTTTGTTAGGTCCATACTGCTTCCATGTCCTTTATTGTGCCCATCTTTGCATGAAATGTTCTCTTGATATCTCCATTTTCTTGAAGAGATCTCCAATCTTCCCCATTCTGTTGTTTTCCTCTAATTATTTGCACTGTTCACTTAAGAAGGCCTTATCTCTCCTTCCTATATTCTGGAACTCTGAATTCAGTTGGGCATATCTCTCTCTTTCTGTCTTGCCTTTCATTTCTCTTTTTTCATCAGCTATTTGTAAACCCTCCTCTGCCAACCACTTTGCCATCTTGAATTTTTCTTAGGGATGATTTTGGTCACTGCCTCCTGTACAGTAAAATGGAATTGCCTATAAAGATAAATTGTATAGCACAGGGAATATAACTAGTATTTTTATAATACTTATAAATTGGATATAATCTCTAAAAATTGTGAATCACTACATTGTATACCTAGAAATTGTATAATGTTGTAAATAAACTATACCTTAGTAAAAAATAATAAAATGATGCTTGCTATAAAAAGGAAGTATCGTCTTAGCATAAACACAATATTTTATTAAAGGCTTGCAGTAAATCCATGATGCAGGTTGTTGCTATAATCCTTAGCATGGTTATGAGAAAACTGAGGCATTGAAGCATTGTTAAAATAGCCTTAAATTCACCAAGAATATAGCCTTTAGTATGGCTATATTATATGGCTATATAATGGGCTTCCCAAGTGGCTCATTGTGAAGGGTCCACCTGTCAATGAAGGAGCCCACAAGAGATACAGTTCAATCCCTGGGTCAGTAAGATCCCCTGGAGAAGGAAATGGCAATCCACCCCAGTATTCTAGCCTGGAAAATTCCATGGACAGAGGAGCCTGGCAGGCTGTAGTCCATGGGGTTGCAAAGAGTCAGACAGTACTGAAAGCACACACACACACATGCATGCGCACGTGCACACACACACACACACACACACAGACAGACACTCTTACTCATACGCATTATAACATTAACAACATAACAATTAAGATAAAACATGGCCAGCAATACCCCATATGAGTGTCGGTCTGAGGTCTGAAGTTGAATTGCCTGGGTTCAAATCCTGACTCTACAACTCAGCAAGTGTAAAATATTCACCAAGGTGGTCAGTATCTCTGTTTCCTTTTTTAAATGATAAATAAGGATTTGGAAAGTACTACCTCTTTGTGTTGGAGGAGAGGGAAGATTAAACGAATAAATTAAAAGGCTTAGAATAGTGACTAGAATGTACTACAAATTCCATATATGTTAGACAATACTAAGTGTAATAGTAATTGTAGTAGTAACATTTTTTCCAATGCCAGCTACATATTTCATTTGATTCAGTCCTTGAAATAACCTTATTGTCCCCTATACCTTGTCGTAGAAGGACTAATGTTATCCAGCTGAACTTGGGTCTGCTTCCCCAATGTGCAGCAAAGCCAATCTGCTGATATTGGGTTGTGGTAAAGGACAGTACAGCATTTTCTGCAGGGTGGCAAACAAGAACAAGCTCAAAAACCATCTCCCAGTGGCTTTCACGATAGGGTCTGGATGCTGTGTGATGAGCTCGTGGACACTTTTTCTGATGGGCTCTAATGAGATAACATGGTGATGTTTTCAGGGATCTTAATCTTAGCCTGATTTCAACCAGTCTAGTGTCTAATTGCTTGTGGTCAGCATGTATCCTCTACATTTTTGGGTCAAAGGTGGATCTTAATTTCTGCAGAACAACTCAGAGATATGTATCAGATTGCTATCTATATCCCTTCAGAAGGAGCCAGGGGTCCTGTGACTGCTTTATGGATGAACTGTTGTTTAAGCTGTTGTTTCTTTTCTTGCTTGACTGCATTTCCTTTGTTTCTGCATTCCCTCACTTCTATAATTAGTAATTTTTTGAATCTTCTCTTTAAAGCTTGGATAAGGCCAAGCAAGAAGCTGGGGCTGCAGAGGAACTTGTGCTTGGGAAGGCCTCACAGGGTCCTGCTAGATTTCAGTAAGAAGTAGTTTTGCCTAAAGTCACATCACTGGTGAATATTCAAGACTTGGCTCCACATTAAATTGCACTGCTCTTAAAGTGAGTGCTTTAAGTTCAGGTCTTTTGAATTCAAGCCCTCTATTATTCCACCAAACTGCACTTCTCTCCAACCATGAATGAGAAGAATACTTTCAGCTGTCAGATGACTCATTAATGCTATTTGATTCAGAATGCAATTATCAGCTCTCAGATCTGCCTCTCTGTTTTGCTCCAGGTCCTATTCCTTTCCTCTTTGCCCTGGCCCTAGAGAACACTGTCATTCTTTGCTTGCCTCCAGTTTCAAGTCAGCATCAAAATACTCTTAGAAGGTAATAGAATCCTGAGCTGAGAGTTCCAGCTTCCCTAGGATTCTTCTTAATAAATAGCCTCTTAGTATGTCTGTTTCATAGCCCTCTGAGGGAAATTTGCATTTTGATGGAGAACTTCTGAAGATGAAAAGCCTTAACCTACAGACTGACTATTGTCATGGTAGTATATCAGGTACAAGAGTGCAGTGCCCTCCAGGGTAAAACACAATTAAAGAAGAATAAAAGTTTTTCCAGAGAGATTTTGATCTCAGCCTGTAGGCAAATGATGTCCTGGATAAGAGCACACCTGCACAGTGTCTACGAGTCAGTGAAATAGAACATGATGATCTTCAGGTATTAGGAGGTAGCAATTTCTGATTCTTAATTTAATATCACCAGTAGTTTCATAACTAAAAATTTATAAATTATCTACAATGGCCTATTAAATGAGAAAAATTACTCTCCACACCAGTGTGGGTTTCAGCATAGATGGGCTTGAGTGTATGGTGGAGGACTTCATAGATACATTTACACTTGCCCTTGAACAACACTATTTTGAACTAAGGTGGGGGGCGCAATTATACATGGATTTTTTTTTCAAGAGTAAATGCTACAGTGCTACACAAACCCTGAACCTCAGTTGGGAATCCTTATACAGTTCAGTCCAGTCTCTCAGTCATGTCCAACTCTACAGCCCCATGGACTTCAGCACACCAGGCTTCCCTGTCCATCACCAACTCCCAGAACCTGCTCAAACTCATGTCTATCGTGTTGGTGACGCCATCCAACCGTCTCATCCTCTATCGTCCCCTTCTCCTCCTGCCTTCAATCTTTCCCAGCATCAGGGACTTTTCCAAAGAGTCAATTCTTTGCATCAGGTGGCCAAAGTATTGGAGTTTCCGCTTCAACATTACTCCTTCCAATGAACACCCAGGATTGATTTCTTTTAGGGTTGACTGGTTTGATCTCCTTGCAGTCCAAGGGACTCTCAAGAGTCTTCTCCAGTACAGCTCAAAAGCATCAATTCTTTGGTGCTTAGCTTTCTTTATAGTCCAACTCTCACATCCATACATGACACTGGAAAAACCATAGCTTTGACTAGACGGACATTTGTTGGTACAGTAATGTCTCTGCTTTTTAATATGCTGTCTAGGTTGGTCATAACTTTTCTTCCAAGGAGCAAGTGTCTTTTAATTTCATGGGTGCAGTCATCATCTGCAGTGATTTTGGATCCCCCAAAATAAAGGTTCTCACTGCTTCCATTGTTTCCCCATCTATTTACTATGCAGTGATGGGACCAGATGCCATGATCTTAAGCCAACTTCTTCACTCTCCTCTTTCACTTTCATCAAAAGGCTCTTTACTTCTTCTTCACTTTCTGCCATAAGAGTGGTATCATTTGCGTATCTGAGGTTATTGATAATTCTCCCAGCAATCTTGATTCCAGCTTGTGCTTCATCCAGCCCTTTTGCATGATGTACTCTGCATAGAAAAAACTGGGTGACAACATACAGCCTTGACATACTCCTTTCCTGATTTGGAACTAGACTGTTGTTCAATGTCTCATTCTAACTGTTGCTTCTTGACCTGCATACATATTTCTCAGGAGGCAGGTCGGGTGGTATGGTATTCTATCTCTTGAAGAATTTCCTACAGTTTGTTGTCCACACAGTCAAAGGCTTTGACATAGTCAATGAAGAAAAAGTAGATGTTTTCTGGAACTCTTTTGCTGTTTCAATGATCCAACGAATGTTGGCAACTTGATCTCTGGTTCCTCTGCCTTTTCTGAAACCAGCTTGAACATCACAAAGTTCATGGTTCACGTATTGTTGAAGCCTGGCTTGGAGAATTTTGAGCATTATTTGCTAGCGTGTGAGATGAGTGCAATTGTGTGGTAGTTTTGAACATTCTTTGGCATTGCCTTTCTTTGGGACTGGAATGAAAACTGACCTTTTACATCCTGTGGCCACTGCTGAGTTTTCCAGATTTGCTGGCATATTGAGTGCAGCACTTTCACAGCATCATCTTTTAGGATTTGAAACAGCTCAATTGGAATTCAATCACCTCCACTAGCTTCGTTTGTAATGATGCTTCCTAAGGCCCACTTGACTTCACATTCCAGGATGTCTGGCTCTAGGTGAGTGATCATACAGTCATGAATATCTGGGTCATAATGATTTTTTTTATATAGTTCTTCTGTATATTCTTGCCACCTCTTCTTAATATTTTCTGCTTCTGTTAAGTCCATACAATTTCTGTCCTTTATTGAGCCTATCTTTGCATGAAATGTTCCCTTGGTGTCTCTAATTTTCTTGAAGAGATCTCTAGTCTTTACCATTCTATTGTTTTTCTCTGTTTCTTTGCATTGATCACACAGGAAGGCTTTCTTATCTCTCCTTGTTATTTTTTGGAACTCTGCATTCAAATAGGTGTATCTTTCCTTTTCTCTTTTGCTTTTAGCTTGTCTTCTTTTCTCAGCTATTTGTAAGGCCTCCTCAGACAACCATTTTTCATTTCTTTTTCTTGGAGTTGGTCGTGAATTTAACTTCTATTGCCTCCTGTACAATGTCATCTCCATCCCTAGTTCTTAGGTACTCTGTCTATCAGATCTAATCCCTTGAATCTATTTGTCACTTTCACTCTATAATTGTAAGGGATTTGATTTAGGTCATACATGAATAGTACAGTGATTTTCTCTACTTTCCTCAATTTAAGTCTGAATTTTGCAATAAGGTGTTCTTGATCTGAGCCACAGTCAGCTCCCAGTCTTATTTTTGCTGACAATATATAGCGCTTCTCCATCTTTGGCTGCAAAGAATATAATCAGTTTGATTTTGGTATTGACCATCTGGTGATGTCCATGTGTAGAATCTTCTCTTGTGTTGTTGGAAGAGGGTGTTTGCTAAGACTAATGTGTTCTCTTGGCAAAACTCTGTTAGCCTTTGACCAGCTTCATTTTGTATTCCAAGGTCAAATTTTCCTGTTACTCCAGGTAACTCTTGATTTTCTACTTTTGCATTCCAGTCCCATATAATGAAGAATACATCTTTTGGGGGTGTTCATTCTAGAAGAACTTATAGGTCTTCATAGAACTGTTCAACTTCAACTTCTTTAGGATTGCTGGTCAGGGCATAGACTAATATTGTTTTAGAGAATGGATGTCCTACTTTAAGAAATCTGGAATTATTGGCATAATGGAACCATACACACAAGTAAAGTACCTTTTCTAATGTTTCATCTCATGAGGGACTTAGACGTCCAGGGGAATACCTTTGGTTGTATTTAACAAGAACATGTGTAAAAGGGGCATGAGTATTTGGAAAAATTTTCTTAAGAATTTATGAGTATTATTGAAATACAAGCCTTCAGCTATAGTAAACTATTGAAGTCTTTGACAAGACTGAAATTCTAAGTCCTTTAACAAGATGGAAAAATATCATTTGAATTTTAAAAAAGATAGCAATACATCTACTTACTGTCTGGGTGCTTTGTTTGAAATGATGAGAAATGGAATTAGACCAGAGCCTTAAACTTTATGTGGTGTGTACTTACTTACTCAGTCATGTCTGACTCTTTGTGACCCCATGGGCTGTAGCCCACCAGGCTTCTCAGCTCATAAGATTTTTCAGGCAAGAATACTGGTGTGGGTTGCTGTTTCCTACTCCCAACTTTTAAAACTACCCTCTTCTAGAACATTAGAGATTTTTTTATTAGATAAGTAAAAGAGATAATTACAGGGTGGCTCAGGAGACATGTTAGCCTAAGATCATAGTAACAAGTGTATGGGTGTGCTTTAGGGGTCAGTGTCCCAGAAAGGAGTAGAACCAAAAAGGTATAGAATATTTCCAAAAATAGTTGGCAACAAGGAGGAAAAAAGGAAAAATAAATCTGATTTAAAAGAAAATGGAATAATGGTTTCAAGAGAATCTGTATTGATCATTCCACTTTATACAATAGCTCAAAATTTGAAACAATGGGAATAATGACTGGGTTTTCTTTTACTTTAATGTGACACATTTTGTTATTTCTTTTGCAGAAGTGAGTGGGATGTGACACAGAGGTTGCTATAGTTACTCATTTTTAATAAATTTCAAGACTTATCCAACCAAATAGCTCTCGAAGTCAAAATTTTTAGAGGGTAGTAGAGGGAAATTTGTGACTGAAAATGACTCATCATAACACAAATACAAAGAAAATATTAAAAACTACTTAAGGAATAAAGTTTTAATTTATTTAACTATGATTTATTCTTGTTAAGAGTGTGATTTGTGGGCATTTAAATAACATTCCCATGTGACTCAGCTGGTAAACAGTCCGCCTGCAAAGCATGAGACCTGGTTCCATCCCTGGGTTGGGAAGGTCCACTGAAGAAGGGAAAGCCTACCTACTCCAGTATTCTGGCCTGGAGAATTCCATGGACTGTAGATACCATTGGGTTGCAAAGAGTTGGACATGACTGAGTGACTTTCACTTCAAATAACATTTATTTGAGTTAAATATATTTAATCACTTAAAATTATTTTTTGTTGTGAGTTTGTAACATTTAGCATATCTATTAATAATGAAGAAAACATGATGGTAAAAAATTCAAAGTGTTATTCACTCAGTTGTATCCAACTCTTTGCAACCCCATGAGCAGTATCCTGTCAGGCTTCTCTGTCCATGGAATTCTCCAGGCAAGAATACTGGAATGGGTTTCCATTTCCTTCTCCAAGGGATCTTCCCAACCCAGGGACTGAACCCAGGTTTCCTGCATGGCAGGCAGATTCTTTTCCATTCGAGCCACCAGGGAAGCCCCCAGATAAAAATATACTCACATTAGAAAGAAAAATAGTTTGGGAATATTTAGCTCCCCAAAGTTTAAACTACCTTTCACAGTTTATAAAAAATGATCTAATTATACTATACTTATAAAAGGAAACTAAAGTTTCTAGTGCAGATGCAAATGAAGGATATTCAGAGAAAGTGTCAAAATCTCATTATCAAGGAAACTAAAATAAGGGAGGATATGGTTAAAACTAATAAGGATGATTTCAGATATTTTTTCATGCTAATGAAAAAGACATTTAGTATGTTGGAGACATACAGAAAAATTAGAAGAAAGCAAAATGAGAATAATTTGCCCAAAATAAGCTTGAAATATTTATAGCAATAGACATCAGTTCCTTAAGCTGGATTCCCAGTACAAATCAGTGGAATTCCATTTGATTATACTTCCTTCAAATTGAGCCCAAACATTAATAGCCACTATAATCATGGCTTAAGTTAATATTTCCATATCTTTGTGTAATAAAAAATGTTTATATAAATATTGTATTGCTCAACATAGTTCCAGGGCTATAGAAATACTAAAAGTGACATTTATGCTCACTGCTTGGAAACATTCTAAGCCAAATTTAGGTATATGACCATTTGCCTTAGAGTTAAAGAGTTACAGGAAAAATAGCATTTCTTTTAGCAACCTTACACTTGAATTTCAAACCAAACATGATATATAAAGTCCTCCTATACTTTAGTTCTATGAAAGAATAATAGAAAAGTATAGCCATTTATAGGGGAGTTTACTTCGATGACAAATGTTGTTTGAGGGTTTTTGTTTTCATGTCTCAGGAAAATCTACTGGACTGTGAGGCCAGAATTATGATGTTGATATGATCACCACTACCTGTAATACTTGACCAGTTTGAATCGAGAGGTGGTACAAGTGTAAAATGTCAAATCAAAAGACAATACTAAAAAAAAGAACAATGTAGAATATTGCTTTAATTTTTATATTGATTACATTTTAACTTGGTAATACTTTGGATTATTGGATTAAAAAACTCATTTTATCAGTCTCCTTTTACCTTTTTAATGTGTGTATGTGTGCTCTGTTGTGTCTGACTCTTTGTGACCTCATGGACTGTAGCCCATCAGGCTCCTCTAACCATGGGATTTTCCAGGCAAGAATACTAGAGTGGGTTGCCATTTACTTGTCTAGGGGATCTTCTTAACCAGGGGATCAAACTCACATCTCTTGCATCTTCTATATCGGCAGGCAGATTCTTTACCACTAGTGCTACCTAGGAAGCCCACCTTTTTAACGTAGCTACTGGAAATTTTGACATTACATAGGTGGTTCACATTATATTTCTCCTGGACAACGCTGATTTAGACCAAGGTGTTCTTAACTAATGAATTGCTTGTTGGCAAGATAAGTTATTTGGACATGTTTTGTTCCTCTGAGAAATGATATTCTATAAGTTGACAGGGTTCCTGAGAAAGTTGGCAGAGCCTGCTTAGCCCATATTGCAAACAAAGTGATCACCACCACGTCTAGTTATGATCCATCATCGTACAGTTAACTCCCTTCGTCCATTTTGCCCAATCTCTTTCCCCTCTGGTAACCCCTAACAGGGTCTCTGTATCTATGAGTAACTTTTGTTTCATTTTGTTTTTTTAGAATACACAAATGAGTGAAATCACATTGTATTTGTCTTTCTCTGTCTGACTTTTAGCATATTGCCTTCAAGGTCCATCCATGATGTCTCGAGAGGTCCATCCATGATGTCTCTTTCTT
The DNA here is from genome assembly GCA_006410935.1 of Redunca redunca. Classification (NCBI taxonomy): domain Eukaryota; kingdom Metazoa; phylum Chordata; class Mammalia; order Artiodactyla; family Bovidae; genus Redunca; species Redunca redunca. The sequence continues at coordinate 1,213,108 of SJYQ01003744.1, forward strand.
TTTAATTGGTAGGTAGACTTTCACTGTGTGTGTGTGTATGAGGGGCAGGGGGTGTAAATACCCAGAAGTGGAATAGCTGGGTCATGCGGTAGTCCTGTTCCTAATCTTTGGAGTAATCTTCACACTGTTTTCCATAGTGGCTGCAACAATTTACAGTCCCATTAAGAGTGTACTAGGGTTTCCTTTTCTCCATATCCTTTCCAACATTTGTTTGTTATTGTCCTTTTGATAAGTCATTCTAACAGGTGTGATGTGATACTCCATTGTGGTTTTGATTTGCATGTCTCTGATTCGTGATGTTGAAGATTTTTTCATGTGTATTTTAGCCATCATATATGCCATCCTTGAAAACATATCTATTCAGGTACTCTGCCCATTTTTTAAAATTTTAATACCAAATCAAACTTTTATTTATAAAAACAAATGCTGAATGAGTAGCACTCTCAGATGATCAAAGCCGTCTTGTTTTGTTTTATTTTTTAGTTGAAGGATAATTGCCTTAAAGAATTTTATTGGTTTCTGCCAAACATTTGTAACTGTATATTTGCTGTTGAGTTGCATGAGTTTTTTATGTTGAATATTAAGCCCTTATTGGATAAATCATTTGTGAATATTTTATCTCATTCAGTAGGTTACCTTTAAGTTTTGATGATGGTTTTCTTTGCAGAAGTATTTTATCTTGATGTCCCATTTGTTTATTTTTCTTTTGTTTCTCTTGCCTTTGGTGTCAGATCCATGAAAATATTACTAAGACTGATGTAAGTAAGCTTCCTGCCTATGTTGTCTTCTAGGAATATTAAAAAATCAAGTCTTACATTCAAGTCTTTAAACCCCTTTGCATTAATTTTTATGTATACTCTTAGTTTTCCAGTTTTATTCTTTTGCTTGTGCCTGTCCAGTTTTCCAACAACACTTACTGAAGAATAAATATTGTGTGTTAGTGCTCCTTTATCATAAAGTAATTGTATGTGTGGGTTTATTTCTAGGCATCTGTTCTGTTTCATGATCTGTGTGTCTATTTTTATTTACCACCCTATTTTGATTACTATAGCTTTATAATATAATTTGATTGAAATTGGGGAACATGATACCTCTAGGTGTGTTCTTTCTCAAAGTGGTTTCAGTTGTTCAAGATCTATTATGTTTCCATACAAATTTTAGAATTCTTTTGTTTTAGTTCTTTGAAGTATGCCATTGGCATTTTGATAGGAGATTGCATTGAACTGTAAATTGTTTTACATAATATGGAGATTTTAACTATTAATTCTTCCAACCCATGAATGTGAACTATCTTTCCAATTATTTGAGTGTTTTTGAATTGCTTTTTCAGTGTCTTATAGTTTTCAGTATATAGGTCTTTTACCTCTTTGGCTTAATTTATTTCTAGAGATTTTATTCTTCTTAATGTAATTATAAATGGGATAATTTTCTTAATTTCTCTTATATTTTTCTATTAGTGTATAGAAACACAACAGATTTCTGTATATTGATTTTGTATCCTGTGACTTTGCTAATATTATTTATTAGTCCTAACAGTTTTGAGAGTCCCTTGGACTGCAAGGAGATCCAACCAGTCCATTCTAAAGGAGATCAGGTGTTCTTTGGAAGGAATGATGCTAAAGCTGAAACTCCAGTACTTTGGCTACCTCATGCGAAGAGTTGACTCAATGGAAAAGACTCTGATGTTGGGAGGGTTTGGGGGCAGGAGGAGAAGGGGACGACAGAGGATGAGATGGCTGGATGCATCACCGACTCAATGGACGTGAGTTTGAGTGAACTCCGGGAGTTGGTGATGGACAGGGAGGCCTGGCATGCTGCATTTCATGGGGTTGCAAAGAGTCAAACACAACTGAGCGACGGAACTGAACTGAACAGTTTTTTTGGTGCAGTCTTTAGGTTTCTTGAAATATGGAGCATCATGTCATCTGCAAATAATGAAAATTTTATTGATTTGGATAACTTTTATTTTTTGCCATACTGCTGTGACCAGAACTTCCAATAATATGTTGAATAAAAGTGAGAGTGACCATCCTTGTATTGTTTCCGGTCTTAGAGAAAAAGCTGAAAGCTATTCACTATTGGGTATGATGCTAGCTGTGTGATTGGCCTTTAGTATGGTGAGGTACATTCCTTCTATACCATCTGATTTTTTTTTAATCATAAATGGGTATTAAAATTTTTCCAAAGCTTTTTCTACATCTGTTTAGATGATCAGAGGATTTTTATTTTTCATTTTGTTAATGTAATGTGTCCTGTTGATTGACGTATAGAAGTTGAATCATCCTTTGTTGTTGCTTAGTCACTAAGTTGTATCCAGCTCCTGTGGCTGTCTGGACTGTAGCCCATCGACTCCTCTGTCCATGGGACTTCTGAGGCAAGAATACTGGAGTGGGTTGCCATTTTCTCTCCCAGGGAAATCATCCTTATATCTCTGGAATAAATAAATACCATTTGATCATGATGTATGGTCCTTTTAATGTATTGTTGAATTTAATTTGCTAATATTCTGTTGAGTTTTGAACCTGTAGTCATCAAGGATATTGCCCTATAATTTTCTTTCTTCTCTGGTGTCCTTTGTTTGGTATCAGGATAGTGCTGAGGTTGTATAATGTATTTGGAAGATTTTCTTCCTCTTTAATTTTTTGGAAGAGTTTGAGAAGGATGGGTTATTAAATATTTGAATGTTTGAATGTTTTGTATAATTTTCCAGTAAAGCTGTCTGATTCTGAAGCTTTGTTTTTTGGGAGTTTTTGATTACTATTTTAGTCTCCTTAGCCTAAAGGAGAGTCTAACTAAAGTCTTTAGTTATTAGTCTATTTAGATTTTTCTGTTTCTTCATGATTCAATCTTGAAAGATTGTATGTCTAGCAATTTATCCATTTCTTCTAGACTGTGCAATTTGTTAGCATATAATTGTCCATAGTGGTTTCTTATAATCTGTTACCTTTTGGTGGTGTCATCTATAGCTTCTCATTTATTTCTGATTTTATTTAAGACCTTTTTTTTTCTTAGTCTAACTAAAGGAAGAAACACAAGCTGGAATCAAGTTTGCCAGGAGAAATATCAATAACCTCAGATATGCAGATGACACCACTCTTATGGCAGAAAGTGAAGAGGAACTAAAAAGCCTCTTGATGAAAGTAAAAGTGGAGAGACAAAGAGTTGGCTTAAAGCTCAACATTCAGAAAACAAAGATCATGGCATCCGGTCCCATCACTTCATGGCAAATAGATGGGAAAACAGTGGAAACAGTGGCAGACTGTTTTTTGGGGCTCCAAAATCACTGCAGATGGTGATTGCAGCCATGAAATTAAAAGACACTTACTTCTTGGAAGAAAAGTTATGACCAACATAGAGAGCATAATTCAAAAGCAGAGACATTACATTACTTTGCTGATTAAGGTCTGTCTAGTCAAGGCTATGGTTTTTCCTGTGGTCATGTGTGGATGTGAGAGTTGGACTGTGAAGAAGTCTGAGTGCCGAAGAATTGATGCTTTTGAACTGTGGTGTTGGAGAAGACTCTTGAGGGTCCCTTGGACTGCAAGGAGATCCAACCAGTCCATTCTGAAGGAGATCAGCCCTGGGATTTCTTTGGAGGGAATGATGCTGAAGCTGAAACTCCAGTACTTTGGCCACCTCATGTGAAGAGTTGACTCATTGGAAAAGACTCTGATGCTGGGAGGGATTGGGGGCAGGAGAAGGGGACGACAGAGAATGAGATGGCTGGATGGCATCATGGACTCGATGGACATGAGTCTGAGTAAACTCCGGGAGTTGGTGATGGACAGGGAGGTCTGGCGTGCTGCGATACATGGGGTTGCAAAGAGTCATATGCAACTGAGTGACTGAACTGAACTGAACTGAACTAAAGGTTCATCAATTTTGTTTCTTCTTAAAGAAACAGCTCTTAGTTTTATTGATCTTTACAAATTTTTTTAAGTCTTTTTCATTTCTATCTACTCTGATCTTTATTTCCTTCCTTCTAAATTTGGTCTTCATTTTTTTTTCTTCTTCTTGTTTCTTTAGATGTAGATCACTTATTTGGGACTTTTCTTATTCATTGAAGAGGTCTGTATTGCTGTGACCTTATTTCATGACATTATTGCTTCATCCCATAGATTTTGATATGTTATACATCTGTTTTCATGTGTCTATGTATTAAATTTCTTTGACCCGTTGTGGTTCAATAGCATGTTGTTTAATGTGTATGTTTTTGTGTTTTCTCTTTTTTTCTTGTGATTAACTTCTAGTTTCATACCATTTTGGTTAGAGAAGATGCTTGATATGATTTCAATCTTGTAAATTTATTGAGGCTTATTTTTTGACAGCATGTGATTTATCTTAAATAATATTCTATACATAGTTGAAAAGAATGTATATCCTGCCAGTTTTGGATAGATTATTATATATGATGTGAATATATATATGTGAGAGTGAGTGACTCAATCTGGTCTAATGTGTCATTTACATCTGATTTTTATTGTTTTGCTGATTTCCTGCCTGAATAACCTATCCACTGACGTAAGTCATAAAGGTGACTGAAATTATAATAATTATTTAAGGGATGCATAAAATGAAAAGATGTTAAAAATTGTCACTGAAAGTATAAAGCATGGGGAGAGCAGTACAAATAAAGCTATCTGTTCAAATTTAAGTTGCTACCAATTTAAACAGACAACTGTTTACATAGCATGTTACATGTGGGCCTCATGATAACCCAAAGGAAAATTTTTATGGTAAATGCACAAAATAAAATAAGAAATATAAACATAATACTAAAAGTGAAAGTGTTAGTCATTCAGTCATGTCTGACTCTTTGTGACCCCATGAACTGTAGCTTGTCAGGCTCTTCTGTCCTTGGAGTTATCCAGGCAAGAATAATGGAGTGGGTTGCCATTTTCTTCTCCAAGGGATCTTCCCAACCGAAGGATCAAACCCATTTCTCCTGCATTGCAGGCAGATTCTTTACCATCTGAGTCATCAGGTTAAATGGCAATTAGAAAATATTTATCTATAACTAGTTTACATCTAAATGGACTAAATTCACCAAACAATGTAGAATATCTGAATAAATCAAAACACAAGACTTGTCTATATGCTTCTACAAGAGAGTGACTTCAGAAGGAAGGGCACACACAAACTGAAAGTTAAAAGATGGAATTTTTTTTCATGCAAATCAAAATGAAAAGGAGAAAAAGTAGAGTAGCTATATTAATTTTAGAGAAAATTGACTTTAAAACAAAGGCTGTAATAAGACAATAAAGAAAATTACATAGTGATAAAGAAGTCAATCCATTAAGAAAATATAACATTTGTAAATGTATATGTACCGAACAGAGAACACTAAGATATATAAAACAAATATTACAGACATAAAGGGAGAAACTTAAACCAATACAATACTTCAGTTATCACTATTTGTTCCTATATTTTCTATTTCTTTGTTGAAATTCTAATTATATATAGTCATTTTCTCCTGATTTCTCAGTGAGCATGTTTATGCCCGTTATTTCTTGTGTCCATTTTCTTCTTTTCCTGAGATTTTGTCTTGTCATTTGATTGGAACATTGTTTCCACATTTTACCTAATTCTCTGTGTTTGTTTATATTTATTAGGTAAATCAGCCCTCTCCCCCAGTCTGGAAGGAGTGGACTTATTGAGATAGTAGCTTGTGGGGCTCAGAAGTTAGTTCTCAACTGGCCACCAGAGTCAGCACTCAAGGGGTGCCCACTGTATGGGCTACAGTAACTGCTGCTATAGGGTGCTAGTGGGAGTGACTGCCCCCAGCCTGGTTGCAGGGCCTGGCTAAGGTTACTGTGGAGTACTGATGGGTGAGCTTATTGCTTGGCTAGTTGTGAAGTCTTACTGAGCCACAGAGTGCAGTTTGGTCTCTCAGTGGAACATGCACACAAGCACTGACAAGTTATAGAGAGTATTTCACAGTGGCTCCCACTGAGAGATCACAATACTGAGATCACAAAATGGCTCCCACCGGTGTCTCAGTTACCAGGGGATGTCCCAACTAGTTCCTGCCTCTCCTCCAGATGACTCAATAATAGTAAATAGGTAAGCTACACCCATGGTCCAGGAGGTTTCAATCTACTGTTTGTATACTGGTTTTTATGCCATAGGAGTTATGTGTGGGCCCTTTAAGAGCAAGATTTCTATTCCCTGAAGTTTTATTGTTTTCCTACATGTATTCTTTGTTGGTTTTCAGAGTCAGGTGCTTTATGGGATTGTCTTTCTTCTGCAGGATTTATGGGTTGGGGTTCCTGATATGGAGCACATGGAGCTTTGTGGTCCCTTCCAATTGTGGATTTTTACCTCGGTGAGACTTTCTCTGCCCTTCCTACCCATCTTGATGCTGTCCCTTTACTCTTCATTGGTATCTCTGTTCACCCAATGTTATGTCCCTTTAGGAGGAAATTATTTTATATGTGCTTGTATCTTTGTTGTGTCTGTAGGAAGAGGTGCATTCAGGGTCTTCTATGCTACTATTTTGAACCCTCTGGAAAAATAATGTTATATAAATTTGCATTCCTTTTTATTAATTGCACATAACCATAATTATAGTTCAGTGAAAATCTCTAATTCAGTGAGAAATAGTTTAAATAATCAAGCTGTAGTGTACATCAGGAACATCTGGAAGGTTTATTAAAACATTAACTGCTGTGCCCTATATCTAGTTTCTAATACATACGTCTGGGGTGGGGCCTGAAAATTTGCATTTCTAAAATTCCCCATGAAATTACTGCTGCTATTTATAGGGAAAGCACATTTTGAGAACTCTTGGGTTAATTTTTTCCTCAGTGATCAATAATTATACCAGTAAAATAAGGATTTTTTAGGTTTACCAATGTTTGTAGCCTCACATAAAAGAATAATACACAAAGAATTATATAAACAGACATTTATTCTAAGACTAAGCATTATTCCCATAAGAAAATTATGGTCATGTAATAAATTCATCTTTCAAAGTAACACATATATAATTTTTATTCTCAACAGTCAACTTGTTTTTTCTTTAAAATCTTCATTTTATTTCTAACTTGAAAATGATTCCAGATTAATTCTTTCTGCTTTACATGGAACAAAATTAGTTCTAAACATCCATGTGAAGGGATTAAACTTCATAAAGCAATGGAAAAGAATAGTGTGTTTCAGTACCATTTAATCAGTTCATAACCAAAATGAGTAACACTTTTACTTCAGAATTTCATCACCTTTTTATCATTTGGAATTGAGGGTTTGTGTTAGCTTAGTATTTCTGTGGTTAAATCATTTAAATCTCTAAAAGAGATTAAACTGTCATCTTCAAAAGTCAAATTCATGAAAGTTATGCTATGCATTTTCAAATGTATTTCCACTCAATAAAACTTAACTTTGCTTTTAGAAAATGCTACTGGGAAGCAATTTCGCATACTATGTATTTTAGCTTACAAATAATATCATTTTGACAATTATTCCATTTATATCTAGTTCCAGTGTTCAATATTTAGTGCTTATCTTTTTAAACTTCACAGCTTTTAGTATCTGAGCCATTACTGGGCAACATCTATTTGAAATTTAGACTCCTTCGTTATTCCAGGTTCTCTACAATCTGAAGTTAATTCATTTGTTCATAATTATTTCCTCAATATAAATCACTCTAAACTTTTAGTTGACAGACCCTTTATCACCGTTGCCTTGATTCTTGCTTCTGAGCTACTCTCTGAAATTTCCTGCTCTCTCCCTTGTTGCTGTTCAGTCACACGGTTGTTTCCAACTCTTCAATCCCTTTGACTACAGCACCCCAGGCTTCCCTGTCCTTCACCATCTCTCAGAGTTTGTGCAAACTCACGTCCTTTGAATCAGTGATTGCCTTCCAACCATCTCATGCCACCCCTGTCTCTTTTTGGGTTTGACCCTTCCCAGGGTCAGGGTCTTTTCTAATGAGTCAGCTCTTTGCATCTGATGGCCAAAGTATTGGAGCTGCAGTATCAGCCCTTCCAGTGAATATTCAGGGTTGATTTCCTTTAGGATTGACTGTTTTGATACCGTTGCTGTCTAAGGCACTCTCAACAGTCTTCTCTAACACAACAGTTCCAAAGCATCAGGTCTTTGGTGCTCAGCCTTTTTTATGGTCCAACTCTCACCTCTGTACATGACTACTGGAAAAAAACATAGTTCAATTCAGTTTAGTCACTCAGCCTTACCCAACTCTCTGTGACTCCATGGACTGCAGCACATGAAGCTTCCCTGTGCATCACCAAATCCCAAAGCTTCCTTAAACTCATGTCCATTGAGTTGGTGATGCCATCCAACCATCTCATCCCCTGTTGTCCCTGTCTCCTCCTGCCTTCAATCTTTCTGAGCATCAGGGCCTTTTCCAGGGATTTGGCTCTTCACATCAGGTGGCCAAAATATTGGAGTTTCAGCTTCAGCATCAGTCCTTCCAATGAATATTCAGGACTGATTTCCTTTAGGATTGACTGGTTGGATCTCTTTGTGGTCCAAGGGATTCTCAAGAGCCTTCTCCAACAACACAGTTCAAAAGCACCAATTCTTTGGTGTTCAGCTTTGTTTATAGTCCAACTCTCACATCCATACATGACTACTGAAAAAAACATAGCTTTGACTAGATGGACCTTTGTTGGCAAAGTAATGTCTCTACTTTCTAATATGCTGTCTAGGTTGGTCATAACTTTTCTTCCAAGGAGCAAATATCTTAATTTCATGGCTGTAGTCACCATCTGCAGTGATTTTGAAAGAAAGTGAAAGTGAAGTCGCTCAGTCTTGTCTGACTCTTTGTGACCCCGTGGACTGTAGCCTACCAGGCTCCTCTGTCCATGGGATTTTCCAGGCAATAGTACTGGAGTGGATTGTCATTTCCTTCTCCAGGGGATCTTCCCAACCCATGGATTGAACCTGGGTCTCCCACATTGTAGACAGATGCTTTACCGTTTCAGCCACCAGGGAAGTCCTTGGAGCCCCACAAAATAAAGTCTCTCACTGTTTCCACTGTTTCCCCATCTATTTCCCATGAAGTGATGGGACCAGATGTCATGATCTTAGTTTTCTGAATGTTGAGTTTTAAGCCAGTTTTTTCACTCTCCTCTTTACTTTCATCAAGTGGCTCTTTAGTTCTTCTTTACTTTCTGCCATAAGGATGGTGTCATCTGGGTAGCTGAGGTTATTGATATTTCTCCTGGCAATCTTGACTCCAACTTGTGCTTCATCCAGTCTGGCATTGCACGTGATGTACTCTGCATAGAAGTCAAATAAGCAGGGTGACAATGTACAGCCTTGACGTACTCCTTTCCCAATTTGGAACCAGTCTATTGCTCCTCATCCAGTTCTGACTGTTGCTTCTTGACCTGCACAGATTTCTCAGGAGGCAATTAAGGTGGTCTAGTATTCCCATCGGGGCTTCCTTGGTGGCTCAGAGGTTAAAGCATCTACCTGCAATGCGGGAGACCTGAGTTCGATCCATGGGATGGGAAGATTTCCTATCTCTTGAAGAATTTTCCAGAGTTTCTTTTGATCCACAGAGTCAAAGGCTTTTGCATAGTCAATAATGCAGAAGTAGATGTTTTTTCTGGAACTCTCTTGGTTTTTCAGTGATCCGACAGATGTTAACAATTTGATCTCCAGTTCCCCTGCTTTTTCTAAATCCAGCTTGTACATCTGGAAGTTCATGATTCACTTACTGTTGAAGCCTGGCTTGGAGAATTTTCGGTATTATTTTTTGCTAGCGTGTGAGATGAGTGCAACTGTCTGGTAGTTTGAGCATTCTTTGGCATTGCCTTTCTTTGGAATTGAAATGAAAACTGACCTTTTCCAGTCCTGTGGCCACTGCTGAGTTTTCTAGGTTTCCAGGCATATTGGTTGGAGCACTTTCGCAGCATCATCAATTGCATTAGCATAATCAGTTGCATTAGGATCACAATACTTTGTTACTACTCTGATAGACCAATTTTTTTGAACATTACAAATAGATAAAATATGAAATATATAAAAATTCCTTAATATATTAATATTATGGTTTTGATTTACTTAAGTTGTTACTTGTGAATCAGTCAGAGATTAAAAGGTGCTTACACTCTAAGGGAAGTGATTGAGGCTATGTCATAATCAGTGATAAAGTTTATTTTCTTTTCTCGTATTTTCCATGTCTATCTTTTTTATCAATATTATGCTCACCTTATAAAAACAGGTAGTAAATAAATATTTCTGAATTCCTTGCAATATTTATATGTAATACTAAAGTTATCTGGGATTTTTTAGTATAGTATTGTAGAAATCACTTGTAAAGCTGCCCTAATTTGATATTTTTTTCTTCCTAGGAAGGCATTAAATTACTGAGTCATTTCCTTTAATAATCATTTTGAAAGCATTCAGTTTGGGTCTGCTGCATATATAAATGTCTCTCTTTACATTTCTAGTACTGACAATTATTTCTTCTCTTTACCTTAGTCAGTATTTCTAGTTGAGAATAACTATCAAACTACCAACTTATAAATTTTGTTGCCTTCTCATTTTAGTTTTCTATTCATTTTTCCTCTGCTGACATTGCTTTTATATAGTTTCTTTGGAATTATTTTTTCTTTGTCTCAACTTTAAAAGTTGGAAACTTGCTCATTAAATTTTGGTCTTTCTTTTCTATAAATTCATGTCATTAAGGTTATAAATTTCTGTCTGAATATCTCTTAGCCACATCCCACAGATTCTAATATTATCTATTATTATTCTATATTTTAAAAATTCATCATAATCTCTTTGCATGGATTATCTGAGAGTATTTCTAAATATTTGTACTTTCTTGGTTTCTTTTTGTCTCCAGTTTTAGTGAAACTCTGCTGGGGTTCCAGACCAAAGTCTGTATTTTTCTGTAATTCTTTTAAAAGTATTAATAGTTATTTTATAGCATAGTTCATCATTACTTTTCATAGGCATTTCATACCTGATTAAAAATGATATCACTGTGCAGTTATTGGAAAAATAATTCTTTATCTGTCTATTAGAACTATCAAAGAAAAAAGATTAACTCCTTTGTTTGGGGAGAGAGAGAGTGATAACTTTTTATGTTTCTGTTTGTTTTATCCTGACTGTAAGCATGAGGTCTCTGGATTAGATGCAGACTAATTATTTACATAGCAGTCTTGGTGCTGGTTCCCATGCCTCATTTTTCTTTTGGAAAATGTGGTGAGGGCATATGTCACCCTATATGTAGAGAATAGGGGCTCTCTACTCTAGGAGAGGACTGAAAATTATGACTCTTGAGGCTCGTACAGGGGCTCTTACATAAATGCCTTTCCTCCCCTGCTGAAAAGAGGAAGAAAACTTTGCTCTCTACTAAAAACAAACCCTCTCTGAGAAAGTGAGTGGGAAGTCCCTTGGTTTTTACAATCTTTTGCAGTAGAAACTCCAGGAAAGAGAAAACTGTTTATCTCTCCTGGATAGTTCATTATTTGTGATGTCTAAGGCTTGTTTTCTATTCACTCCTCTTGAACTCAGTTTGCCAATAATGTTTGGTCAGAAACCCTCACTATTCAGAAATATGGAAATATTACCTTCTTAAAAGAGAACCACGTATCCTTAGACCTACCTCAGCAGCCTGAGTCATGTCCAGATGTAGCACCATTTCCAAGCTGCTGGCTATTGTTCAGTAGGGGCTATTACTTTGGGATCTCAACTGTAAGCAGAGGGTTTAGAATTCATCTCTCTTACCACCCAGCTACTCCACAGCATGTCAGTCTTGCAGCCTCTACTCTGTTGATGATAGTAGTGAGGTATGAGGCAGTGAGAGTAAAGGACTCCCTCTAGATTTTAGTGTGTGGCTTCCCTGATAGCTCAGTTAGTAAAGAATCCGCCTGCAATGCAGGAGACCTGGATTCTATTCCTGGGTTGGGAAGATTTCCTGGAAAAGGGAAGGCTACCCACTCCAGTATTCTGGCCTGGAGAATTCCATGGACTGTATAGGCCATGGGGTCACAAAGAGTCGGACACGACTGAGTGACTTTCACTTTCACTTTCTTTCTAGGTTTTGGTAGTAATAAGACAGTACTCTCTCTACTCTGCTTTTGCTTGGACTATTTCCTACAAAAATATATCATAATTTTAGATGATAATTAGAACTACAGAAAATGAAACCAAAGTTCAGTGATTCAACTGACTTTATGCAAAACTAAATTAAATTAAGTACGTAAATATTTGAATAGATAATGCTGGATTTAACATTCAGCATTTCTTCTAATGCCATCTTTTTAAATGTTTTTCTCAATGGATTCTAAGACCATAAGTGCAAAAGTCAGTAGAAACTGACTTAAAGCATAAATTTAAACAATAAGCATAAGAATATCATTAGTGAATAATGATCAAGACAATGAAGCTACAACTTAGTGAATAAAAATGAAATGAGTTCCCTATAAAAACAATGCTAAACAACCAAAAACAATCTTGAAGGAAAAAAAGTGTTTCTTCCCCAATCTGCATTTAATAACCATGATAAAAATGCCCAAATATCCCAATTTCATAGCATTCCAAGCAACACAAATAAAACTCTAAGTGATCTCAGTTCAGTTCAATTGCTCAGCTGTGTTCCACTCTTTGAAACCCCATGGACTGCAGCACGCCAGGCTTCCCTGTGCATCACCAACTCCCAGAGCCTACTCAAACTCATGTCCATTGAGTCGGTGATGCCATCCAACCATCTCATCCGCTGTTGCCCCCTTCTCCTCCCACCTTCAATCTTTCTCAACATCAGGGTCTTTTACAATGAGTCAGTTCTTCGCATCGGGTGGCCAAAGTATTGGCGCTTCAGCTTCAGCATCAGTCCTTCCAATTAATATTCAGACTGATTTCCTTTAGGATTGACTGGTTGGATCTCCTTTCAGTCTAAGGTATTCTCAAGGGTCTTCTCCAACAGCACAGTTCAAAAGCATCAATTCTTTGGTGCTCAGCTTTCTTTATAGTCCAACTCTCACATCCATACATGACTACTGGAAAAACCATAGCTTTGACTAGATGGACCTTTGTTGGCAAAGTAATGTCTCTGCTTTTTAATATGCTGTCTAGGTTGGTTATAACTTTTCTTCTAAGGAGCAAGTGTCTTTTAATTTCGTGGCTGCAATCACCATATGCAGTGACTTGGGACCCCCCAAAATAAAGTCTCTCACTGTTTCCATTGTTTCCCAATCTATTTCACATGAAGTAATGGGACCAGATGCCATGATCTTAGTTTTTTGAATGTTGAGTTTTAAGCCAGGTTTTTCATTCTTTTCTTTCACTTTTATCAAGAGGCTCTTTAGTTCTTCTTTGCTTTCTGCCATAAGGGTGGTGTCATCTGTGTAGCTGAGGTCACTGATATTTCACTTGACAATCTGAACTCCAGCTTGTGCTTTATCCAGCCCAACATTTCACATGATGTACTCTGCATAGAAGTCAAATAAGCAGGGTGACAATATACAGCCTTGACGTACTCCTTTCCCAATTTGGGACCAGTCTGTTGTTCATGGTCAGTTCTAACTGTTGCTTCTTGACCTGCATACAGATTTCTCAGGAGGCAGGTAAAGTGGTCTGGTATTCCCATCTCTTGAAAAATTTTCCACAGTTTGTTGTGATCCTCACAGTCAAAGGTTTTGTCATAGTCAATAACATAGAAATAGATGTTTTTCTGGAACTCTCTTGCTTTTTCAGTGATCTGACAGATGTTGGCAATTTTATCTCTGGTACCTCTGCCTTTTCTAAATCCACTTGAACATCTGGAAGTTCATGGTTCACGTACTGTTGAAACCTGGCTTGGAGAATTTTGAGCATTAATTTGCTAGTGTGTGAGATGAGTACAATTATGTGGTACTTTGAACATTCTTTGACATTGCCTTTGTTTGGGATTGGAATGAAAATGGAACTTTTCCAGTCCTGTGGCCACTACTGAGTTTTCCAGATTTGCTGGCATATTGAGTGCAGCACTTTTACAGCATTCTCTTTTAGGATTTGAAATAGCTCAACTGGAATTCTGTCACCTCCACTAGCTTTGTTTGTAATGATGCTTCCTAATGCTCACTTGACTTCACATTCCAGGATGTCTGGCTCTAGGTGAGTGATCACAATATTGTAGTTATCTGGGTCATGAAGATCTTTTTTGTTTAGTTCTTCTGAGTATTCTTGCCACCTCTTCTTAATATCTTCTGCTTCTGTTAGGTCCATTCCATTTCTGTCCTTTATCGAGCCCATCTTTGCATGAAATGTTCCCTTGGTATCTCTAATTTTCTTCAAGAGATCTCTAGTCTTTCCCATTCTGTTGATTTCCTCTATTTCTTTGCATTGATTGCTGAGGAAGCCTTTCTTATCTCTCCTTGCTATTCCTTGGGACTCTGCATTCAAATGGGTATTTCTTTCCTTTTCTCCTTTGCCTTTTGCTTCACTTCTTTTCTCAGCTATTCCTCTTCAGACAACCACTTTGTTTTTTATTTGCATTTCTTTTCTTGGAGTTAGTCTTGATGACTGCCTCTTGTACAATCTCACAAGCCTCCATCCATAGTTCTTCAGGTACTCTGTCTATCAGATCTAATCCCTTGCATCTATTTGTCACTTCCACTGTATAATTGTAAGGGATTTTATTTAGGTCATATCTGAATGGTCTG
>SJYQ01003744.1:1227866-1241846 GCA_006410935.1 Redunca redunca
TAAACTTTCTTCTCATGTGTTGGGAATTATGAAATCAAATAATTCTTGTTATTTTTGCTTTTGTAAGGTTGAATTAGTTGTTAGCAATATGTTAACGATCCATTTCCTTTAGTGATAAATAAGGTATGCCTGATTTTTTTAGCTTGATTTATATATTTAGATCTAATACTGGATTTTTACACAATGCATGGATACTTTCTCATTGTTTATCTAAACCATAACATTTTTCTCTAATTGTTATTACTGTTTTTATATGTATTAAATAAAATTTTAACCTAAGCCCAACAGATCTCTAATTATGCAGGTACGTGGCATGAGATGGAGGCATTAGGCAGTAGTTGTTCCTGTCTACATGTGTTTGAGAATGACAGGAGTAGGAACTTTATAAGCCTTAGGTAAACATACATTGTGGAAACTCTGTAAAATCTGATGTGGAATATGCTTCATGTATCCAGCCAGTACAAAATTCTCTTAGACTTACCCTTTCTATTTCTGCTATTAAGTTAAAATAGTTGTTTCCTATGGGTCTTACTTCAAAGGAAGACCAGTGACTCATGGGCAATAGAATAGATACTACTGCATTGAAATTTTCTTCTGCTGATGTAATAATGTTTAATAATGTAGTATACACTTATGTCCTGCATATACATTCAGAATATATGTGAATATTTACGTTGTTAATATATGTTTGGCAACACAGTCTTTCTGGTCATTGGACTAAAGCAATGGTCCTCAAACTTCTATCTTGCACAACAGTCATTTGGAGGGCTTATATAGATTCTTTGTGTATGCTCAGTCCCTCAGTTGTGTCTGGCTCTTTGTGACCCCATGGACTATAGCCTGCCAGGCTCCTCTATCCATGGAATTTTCCAGAAAAGAATAGTGAAGCAGGTTGCCATTTTCTTCTCCAGGGAAACCCAGACTCTTGAATCTCCTGCATTGTCAGGCCAGTTCTTTTACCACTAGGGCCACCAAATTTTATGTGTGTGAAAGAGTTGGCAGATATATGTATGTAAACTGTTAAAATAATCTACATAAAACTATAGAAATTAGCCAAAATCAAAAATTATATATGCTAAGGTGTCAGTATTTTCTAAGATATACTAATAATTTACACAAATTTAGCAGTGGCTGGATTCTTTTCTCATTGACATATGTGTTTTTACTTGAAAATCATGCACCTGTCAGAGTTGTTGAACTCTGATGAATCTCTGTATATGCTTTCCTTCTGTTCTATTTTGACTGACTTGGTACCCTTAAGAACCTGTAGGAATGATAGATGTGGACTTTGAATTGATGAACTCTGATTGCTGTGTCAGTGAACTACTTTCTAATTGGCCTCATTCTTTCAAATCATTTACTATACACTTGTCCTTGGAGGTTATGTATCTTGTGGGTGTTTGTGAAAGTAATCTGATTATGGTCTTTTTTCCATCTTATTCTTTTCAGGGGAAAGTATGACAGATTAAGTACACTGGTGAGTTTTCAAAATATTTACTAAGAGACTTTTAAAATTATATCAGTATCAACTGTCATTTTTAAAATTAGCTTTATAAAAGCATACTATCCTTTGTTATTGATCAAGTACAACCTGATAGAAAGAGGTGAATAGAACAGTAATAAAAGATTGCAAAACAATGAATTAGAAAATAATTATTGCATTGGTATGTACATTTAAGCTGCTTTTCTCCTCCTCCAGCTTAAAGTTACTTGATTAGAAATATTTTTGGAAGAAGCAATTGAGAAAGCCTGTTGATTAGCTGGAACTTTGACCTAAACATGCCTGCCATTCCTTCAGATAAATGATAGCCTTGGAAATAGGATGGACGTAAGGTATAGGGAATTGGGATAGATAGAATGAAACATTTCTTGGAGACAGGTTTGTCAGACTTTGCAGTGCTGAGGCTGTGAAAATTATACCTCTGAGATTATCTAAATTCAGCAAAGGTCTGCCAAAGATAATTTAGTGTTCATTCCTCTGGTGACAAAATGTCAGAGCTTCCCTGCACACTGTGGGGCTTCAAATGGTACAGATGCACCAACACAGTGATCCCTTCAGCCTTCAGTGCTTGCATAAGCCTGGGACAATGGAACTTAAAAGTCATATCCTTCATTCTTGAGCTGACCCTGCCACTTTACTTCAGGTCGCCTGAACGATCTTTTAAGTCTTATGTGTGCTTTTTTTTAAAAGTAGACAAGATGACTTCTTGAGGTTCTTTCTCTTAGAATCAAGCCTGTCTACTTGCTCTCCTCCACTGTGCTGATTAATTTCTAGTCTTGAGGGCTTCCTTGGTGGCTCAAACAGTAAAGAATCTGCCAGGCATTCAGGAAACCAGGGTTCAATCCCTGGGTTGGGAAAATCCTCTGGAAAAGGGAATGGCTATCCACTCCAGTACTCTTGCCTGGAGAATCCCAGGGATGCAGGGGCCTGGTGGGCTGCTGTCTATGGGGTCGCACAGAGTCGGACACAAATGAAGCAACTTAGCAGCAGCAAAGAAACAGTTTACCAAATGGGAAACCAAACAGGAAACCAAGAAGGTCAACAAGCATCTGTAAGATGCTTAACGTTGCTAAGCAAATTAAAAACAACAGTGAGATTCCAATTCATGGTGTAATATTGTAAAATTGATCACCCTAAAAGTAGATGAGGATGTGAAGAAAGCTCTGTATTGATGAGAACAGATTAGAGGGCAATTTGATAGTAGCTGGTAAGTTTGAAGATGTAGGCACAGTAATTTCACTTCTAGGTCTCTATTCTAGAGAACATTTTACACCTATGCAAAAGGATGTTTATTTAGCAAAATTATAAAAATTGGTATAACTTTTCTTAAACATACATGCTCAGTCACTTCAGTCATGTCTGACTTTTTGGAAGCCTATGGACTATAGCCTGTCAGGCTCCTCTGTCCATGGAATTTTGCAGGCAAGAATACTGTAGTGGGTTGCCATCAGACTAACAGAATAACCCTTAAAATGAATGAACTAGATCCAAGTGTATCAATATATATAAATACAAAAACAATGAAAAATGTAAAAAGGCAATCAGAAAATTATATATACTACATGATCTTATTTATTCAAAGTTTAAAGGCTCACAAAATGAATTTTTAAAAAATGTTTAACACATGCAGTTAAACTGCATAGCCCTATGGGAATGATACACAGAAACTTTTTTAAACAGTGTTTACCTTTGGGGAGGGAGAGGACAGGAGGATGGGTATTAGCTAGAATTAGAAAATCTCATTAAAAAATGAAATGTAAAGAAAATGTCAAAGTTAATATCAAATTAACTATTTTGTTGAGTATCTTACTAATA
This sequence comes from Redunca redunca, assembly GCA_006410935.1. NCBI lineage: Eukaryota > Metazoa > Chordata > Mammalia > Artiodactyla > Bovidae > Redunca > Redunca redunca. The sequence continues at coordinate 1,231,183 of SJYQ01003744.1, forward strand.
TCTTTTACAATTTTCTGTACATTTTAAATGTTTCAATTAAATATCTTTTAGATGAATGAGAGAAATCTAAGATCAGTCTTAATAAACTTCATTGATTATATATCTACACATATCTATCTAGATATATATCCATGTCAGTAGATATCTTTGTATTGTATCTGTGAGACTCTATTTAATAATGTTACCTTTTCCCAACAAATTACATATCTTTTAAGGGATGACACTGATTTCTGTTTCTTTTCTGCCCTTTGCAATGACTAGCACTGCACTAGGCATCTTGTATGTATGTAACAAATAACTGTTAACTGATTGCAAAATTGTATTCACTGAACCGGAAATCCTCCCATGGTAAATTAGTAAGGCAGCATTTGCAAACTTTCCCCTTGCCAAAGAAACAGATATGTTTCTGTATTGCAAAGATTCTTTTCAACTTTCCCCTTTTATTCTGTCCTTGTGTCTTTCTCCTCTTCCCTCAACCATTTCTCCTCCTGTTCCCCACAAAATTCTTCTAAAACCACCAAAATCAAGCAAAGCAAGGTTTTATTACAAATAAAGATGTTATTTACAGCCACCCCAAACCTCTATGTTCCATCCTCCAGCTAAATGGGTCAATGCTCTTGGGATGAGAATAAAGGAAACTCATAAATGTTGGTTTTGATCCAGAGGCATGTCAGATCCCGGATTGGATGTCTTTGCCAAAGGGAAACAGTGGTTACAAAAAAAAAAAAAAAAAGTGCTCTAAATTCAGCATCTCTCATTTTCTGACTGTAGAAGCTAAAAAACGTTTTATTGACTATCATAGAGAAATAAATTTTTAGAAAAAATGACTACAGATGATCAGAACATGTCTTCGTGGAGGTAATATATTGCTGATAGATTTTCAAATCTTCCAATTTATAATCTATTAACTTTTTTGAGGTCTATATTTTATTTTAAAAAGCTGCTAAGTTGTTTCCTACAAAGTGGACCAAAAACTTTTGAGAAAATAAGAATCGATTTGGGAATCCTCTAGTGTTTCTGGATTCAATCCCCAGCAAAAACTCACCGGGACACAAGTACACAAGTTTTCATGTTATTCCAGGGAGACTGTGGAACTGCTGAAGCTTATCCATGGATCTCCTTACTCTATAGAACCCAAGTCAGCAGACTGGTCCCAAACACTGCCTAATAGTTTCAGTATCTGCCTAGAAACAAACCCAAATAATGATTTGTCATTACTAGATATGAACTTATGAGATTTAAATGAATTATTGATGATTAACTGAAAAATGTTGAATAACACCATCATTTATCTCAAACTGACCTGTAGTTTTAAAGTATAGAATTCCCGAGAAACAAAATTCTACAGATAATTCTGAAAATTACATAAAGAAGGGGAATCATGGATTCTTTTCAACTACACTTCTAATCTTTAAAACTTCATTTCTGTTTACTATTAAGGCAATTTTACCGTAATAGATACACTGCATTGAGTTCTTTTAGGCTCATTGCCTGATTTTACTTAGACTTGGAATGCATGATAATTAGCAATATTGAATTTGAATGAAGCCAACACAGAGGAAAATAACTGGCTTTTAATTGTAATGTCACTGTTTCTTTGGTTGAGGTCTCTAATTTAATGCAGTTAATGTGGCTATGTTACTTATTCTTATAGTGGAAACAATCAATCCTTCCCCGGTCATATGTCAGCATCATCAGTACCCTCTTCTTGCTCTTCCTCTTCTGGAGAACATCTCTCTTAACCTCTGGCTCCTCCCATCTTCTTTCCTACAAAGGAGTCCCCCCATGAACTCTTTCTATCTTTTCTAAATGGCTTTCTGGTTTCTTGTTTACTTGAACATAGATCTTTGACTCTCTGGTCACTTATTCAACATAGTCTATGGAACAGGTCTCCTGATTTGTTCCATCTAATCAAGATCATTTGACCAGTGAGTGTATGTGTATAACCTTGGGCTTATATGTAGTACAAACCATTTAAAAGCCAATATCATCTTATATTGCAATAAAGTCAAAGAGATCAAAAAATTAAGCATGTGGAGAGATATGGACCACATGGCTGGTATCTGTAAGTAGCTGAGGTCGATATAAAGGTCGATGAAAGGTGGTGCAGAAAACCCTTGGTGAGGTGATGGGTGTAAAAGCTTGAACTTCTGTTTACTACTCTCTCTTATCTTCTGAAGATAGGTAGCATGTATATTATCATGCCTCTTTCCTTAGGAGTTGTCACCTATCAGTGATGAGAGTGATGCTAATAATGTATGACTAACCTTCATTGAGTACTTATATGTTAAATACTTTGTGATTAGATTCTCATTTAATCTTCACAATAATTCTATAGGTAAGCATAAAACTATTGTTTACCTATGCTCCATGCTTAAAGAAGCAATCCCTGCTGAAACTTGGGTTTAAACGTATCCTCTGAGGACATAATTCATGCTCTTACTTGCTAAGCTCTATTGTCTTCCACATGGGAAATCAAATCCAATTGCTCTGCTTGCACTTTCTTTTTGCATTCTCCACTTAGTTTGGCTTCTGATGGAGTCTTATCCAATTATGGATTTCAATTCCAGCTATACTTTGATAATCTCAAGATCACTTCTCCAGTTAGGATCTCTCCCCTTGAACTCTAGACTACTGTACTGACAATCCAACTGGACTTCTAACAGGCATTTCAAATTAATCATATAAAAAACAAACTCTGAGTTTCTTGCCTCACTCCTTTCTTATCCGATGAAATGGCAACTCTATTTATATAATATTTCAAACCAAAAAATGATAAAATGATTTTTAACTGAGCCTTTTTAAAATATTCATTTTTATTTTTTATTGAAATATAGTTGATTTACAATGTTTTGTTAGTTTCAGGTGTACAGCTTAAGTGATTCAGATATATATATACATACACATATACATATATGTTGAATATATGTGTATATATTCCTTTTCAGATTCTTTTCCCTTAAAGAGTATTACAAAATATTGAGTATATTTTCTTGTGCTGTACAGTAGGTCCTTGATGGTTACGTATTTTATATATAGTAGTTTGGATCAACTAATCCCAAACTCCCAATTTATCCCTCCCTTTGTTCCCCCTTTGGTAACCGTAAGTTTGTTTTCTGTGTATGTAGGCCTATTTCTGTTTTGTATGTAAGTTCATTTGCATCATTTTAAGATTCCACATGTAAGCAGTATCATATATTTGTCTTTCTCTGTCTGGCTTACTTCACTTAATATGCACATCTCTAGGTTCATCCATGTTGCCAAAATAGTATTTCAGAATACATCTAGAATTTGAGCATTTTCCCACATCCATTGCTAACCCATTAGTCCTACCCATTATTGTCCTTGCTTAGATGACTATAATGTCCTCTTACCCCATTTCTATATAACATTTTGCCCAGATAGACTATACAGAATCCAGAAGGAATCTTTTAAAGCAAGTCATACCATTCCTACTTAAAAATCCCTATAATACAAACAGCAAGGCATAACCATCTCATTCACACCTGGACCCTGTCATCATAACCAAACCTCTTCCTCAAAGTCTGACCCACTCTAATCCCCTTAACCCACTGTATTTTTCTCCATAGCATAAGACACTATATTTGTTAACTACGTATGTACTTGTATCTCCCCAATTAAAATGTAAATTCCATTATGATTGTCATATCCCTGGTACCTGGCAGCCTGCCTGGCACATATTTGTTGAATGAATTAATGAATTTACACTTTCACTAGCAGCATATGAGAGAGCCCACATCACCACCTCCTTCTCCCAAAATATGTATTCCTTCATAAAAAAAATTTTGCTGCACTGGGTCTTTGTTTGCTGTTTGCAGACTTTCTCTAGTTGCAGCAAGGTTTGCAGGTTAGGGTTAGGGTTAGGAAGCAGGGGTTACTCTTTGTTGTGGGGTGCAGGCTTCTCATTGCAGTGGCTTCTCTTGTTTTCTCCTACTGAAACACAGGCTTCAGTAGTTGCATCGTGTGGTCTCAGGAGTTGTGGCTTGCTGGCTCTAGGGTGCACGGGCTTAGTTACTGTGGCACAGGAGCTCCTTCGTTGTGGCTCTTGGGCCCTAGAGCATGCAGGCTTCAGTAGCTGCAGCTCATGGGCCCTAGAGCACAGTCTCAGTAGTTGCATATTGGCGTAGTTATTCTGCAGCATGTGGAATCTCCCAGACTAGGGATTGAACCTGTGTTCCCTGCACTGGCAGGCAGATTCTTATCCACTGTGCATCAGGGAAGACTTGAAACTTATGTATTTTTTAAATTACTTTTTAAATAAACTGTGAAATTCACTACAGAAAGCAATTTTCTGTATTAAAGCAATAAAGTGAGATAACTATATGAAGTAACTTATTTTTGACCCAACATCTATTAGGGTATGGTTTTCCCTTGTGGCTCAGCTGGTAAAGAATCCGCATGCAATATGGGAGACCTGGGTTTTATCCCTGGCTTGGGAAGATCCCCTGGAGAAGGGAAAGGCTACCCACTCCAGAATTCTGGTCTGAAGAATTCCATGGACTGTATAGACACAAAGAGTTAGACAGGACTGAGTGACTGACTTTCACTTTCACTATTAACATATATACACTAAACTCTCACATGTAATAAAGTCTGGAGAAATTGAAGCACACAATATTTTTTGAAGTTCAACGGTGTTCCTGTCAGTTGCTGGTGATTTTACCTGCTGCTGTTTTTATATCTCTGCTCTGGGATGCCCAGGCCTCTCATTATCCTACCACTCCAACAGCAGCATAGATGTTTACAGTGACTGGAATCTGTTTGATACTAATCTGCAAAGAAGTCTCCATTTTGATTCTTCTTGAAGTCTACTTTCCTATGTAATAAAAGAAGGACTTTTATTAGAATATTAAAGAGAACAGAGAAAGCTGAGCACTAATGATAATACACTCCTTAATGTTCATAAGTAGCTTTCCTAAGAAAAGGAAAAATATACCCACTAGAATGCAGAGTTCCAAAAAATAACAAGGAGACACAAGAAAGCCTTCCTCAGTGATCAATGCAAAGGAAATAGAGGCAAAACAATAGAATGGGAAAGACTAGAGATCTCTTCAAGAAAATTAGAGATGCCAAGGGAACATTTCTTGCAAAGATGGGCAAATAAAGGAAAGAAATGATATGGACCTAACAGAAGCAGAAGATATTAAGAAGAGGTGGCAAGAATACACAGAAGAACTATACAAAAAAGATCTTCATGACCCAGATAACCAGAATGGTGTGATCACTCACCTAGAGCCAGACATCCTGGAATGTGAAGTCAAGTTGGCATTAGGAAGCATGATTACCAGCAAAGCTAGTGGAGGTGTTGGAATTCCATTTGAGCTATTCAAATCCTAAAAGAGAACGCTGTAAAAGTGCTACACTCAATATGCCAGAAAATCTGGAAAACTCAGCAGTGGCCACAGGACTGGAAAATTTCCATTTTCATTCCAGTCCCAAAGAAAGACAATGCCAAAAAATGTTCAGATTACCACACAATTACACTCATCTCACAAGCTAGTAGAGTAACGCTCAAAATTCTCCAAGCCAGTCTCCAACATTACATGAACCGTGAACTTCCAGATATTCAAGCTGATTTAGAAAAGGCAGAGGAACCAGAGATCAAATTGCCAACATCCACTGGATCATTGAAAAAGCAAGAGAGAGTTACAGAAAAATACCTACTTCTGCTTTTTTGACTATACCAAAACCATTGACTCTATGGATCACAACAAACTGGAAAATTCTTCAAGAGATGGGAATACTAGACCACTTGACCTGTCTCTTGTTAAATATGTATGCAGATCAGGAAGCAACAGTTAGAACTGCACATAGAACAACAGACTGGTTCCAAATCAGGAAAGGAGTAAGTCAAGGCTGCATATTGTTACCCTGCTTATTTAACTTATATGCAGAGTACATCATGTGAAATGCTGGGCTGGATGAAGCACAAGCTGGAATCAAGATTGCTGGGAGAAATATCAATAACTTCAGATATGCAGATTATACCACCCTTATGGCAGAAAGTGAAGAACTAAAGAGACTTGATGAAAGTGAAAGAGGAGAGTGAAGAAGCTGGCTTAAAGCTCAACATTCAGAAAACAAGATCATGGCATCCAGTCCCATCACTTCATGGCAAATAATGGGGAAACAGTGGAAACAGTGAAAGACTTTATTTTGGGGGCCTCCAAAATCACTGCAAATGGTGACTGCAGCCATGAAATTAAAAGATGCTTACTCCTTGGAAGAAAAGCTATGACCAACCTTGTAGCATATTAAAAAGCAGAGACATTACTTTGCCAACAAAAGTCCGTCTAGTCAAAGCTATGGTTTTTCCAGTGGTCATGTATGGATGTGAGAACTGGACTATAAAGAAAGCTGAGCACCAAGCATTGATGGTTTTGAACTGTGGTTCTGGAGAGGACTCTTGAGAGTCCCTTGGACTGCAGGGAGATCCAACCAGTCAATCTTAAAGGAAATCAGTACTGAATATTCATTGGAAAGACTGATGTTGAAACTGAAACTCCAATACTTTGGCCACCTCATGCGAAGAGTTGACTCATTTGAAAAGACCCTGATGCTGGGAAGGATGCAGGGCAGGAGGAGAAGGGGACGACAGAGGCTGAGAGGGTTGGATGGCATCACCGACCCAATGCACATGGGTTTGGTTGGATTCCGGGAGTTGGTGATGGACAGGGAGGCCTGGCATGCTATAGTTCATGGAGTCACAAAGAGTCAGACATGACTGAGCGACTGAACTGAACTGATAATCTTATTCTCTTTAATTTTTCAATAGGGCCTAATTTTGCAGGTATTAAATTTTTTCTACCCTTGTTTTAAAAACCTTCACTCCCTCTTCACAACTGTGTAGGCTGGTTCCTTTAAATAGAATACCAGAAAAACTGATCTTCAGTCAGTTCAGTTGTTCAGTGATATCCGACATTTTGCGACTCCATGGACTGCAGCATGCCAATGCTAAAAAATTGCATATCAAATCATTGCTTTCATTGCAAATTAGCTTGAAGCTATATGTTTGATCAGTGTGCCTTATATAAACAAACACAAAAATAAAAGAGGAGTTAATTGTAACCTGTTTTCTCATTGTACAGAACACATTTCAGATATGAAATACACTAATGGAAAAATGTGATTGGTGAAGAAGGAGCAACTTGAAAATGCTTGAATAATGGTCAGTGACACTGGATCCTTGTTCATGTTACACGAGGCCATGGGTGCTCCTGACCTTCTGAACCTGAGTAAAGGCAGGCTCAGGAGGCTGAGTCCTTGCAGGTGTGCCCTTGTTAAAGCTTGTCAAGATGCATGCATCCACAGAGCAGTTAAAGAGTCTAGTATCTTAAAAAAAATGCCAAACATACATGGCTCAGGGTATTGTATTGTGACATTGCCTTCATAAATTAAGGGAAGGGGTAGGGGTGGGGAGACTACTGTCATTTGAAAAAATAGTAATTTTTTTCTAAGTACTTTTAATATAAAAAATATAGCTTATAAACTCAACTTGTATTATTTATAAAGAATTCTTTCTTTCCAGAAATATTGATATGCATGTAAGGATTCCCTAATTAGGATGGTTTGCTAGGAGGGTATACTATAAGTGTTTATAATAGACACTTATACTATAAAATAATATTATATTCATTATATTCAAGTTTCTAAGAAGCTTCCTATTATGGAAAGTTTTTCACAAGGATAAAGTAGAGCTGTACTATTTCTTTTTTTTTTTTTTTTTTTACAGGTTTATCANTTTTTTTTTTTTTTTTTTGACAGGTTTATCAAACCATGCTCCTTATCACATTATCTGTCATTCATTAGTAGATTTCCTTTATTTGGGGCAAGGGAGTGGTATGAAATTATGATACTCATTCATTATTGGAGGCAAAATAAATTTGTAAAAGTATTTTGCAAAGTGATTTTCCCATAGATATCAAGAACCATGCGAAGGCTTTCTGACCCTCTGGGGATTTTATGAGGAAAAAAAAAAAGGAAAAAATGAGAGATATAAAGACATGCACTTGGGGATTATCTGTGATGTTGAAAATTTGAATCCTCCTAAATACACAAAACTAGGGGATGACACAGCCATTTAAAAGGGTATTAACCAGCCATTAAAATGATTATTTTATTGTGGATATGCTCAGTCATGTCAAGCTCTTTGCAGCTTCATAGACTATATATAGCTCATCAGGCTCCTCTGCCCATGGAATTTTCCAGGCAAGAATATTGGAGTGCCATTTCCTACTCCAGGCTATCTTCCCAACCCAGAGATCGAGCCCATATCTCTTGTGTTGGCAAGAAGATTCTTAACCACTAGTGCCACTTGGGAAGCCCAATTACTTTATTAAATATTATTAAATAGCTGAACCATGTCTTAATGTCATAGACTTACTTATGTTCCAAAGTATTTGTATCATGTTGTGCCTGTTTTCCTGAAAGCAAAGCTTCAGCTAAACCTGCATGTAAGTTAAATAAGAAACAAATATTCCAAAAGAGAACTTTTAAATAAGTATACAGATATATAATACCTAAAAAAACCCTGAAAAAAGTGTCAAATATTTATTCTCTATAGAATATGCTGCTGCTGCTAAGTCGCTTCAGTCGTGTCCGACTCTGTGAGACCCCATAGATGGCAGCCCACCGGGCTCTCCCATCCCTGGGATTCTCTAGGCAAGAATACTGAAGTGGGTTGCCATTTCCTTCTCCAGTGCATGAAAGTGAAAAGTCAAAGTGAAGTCGCTCAGTCGTGTCGGACTCTTAGCGACCCCATGGACTGCAGCCTACTAGGCTCCTCCATCCATGGGATTTTCCAGGCAAGAGTACTGGAGTGGGGTGCCATTGCCTTTATATATATTATATATGTGTATGTAGAAGGAGATCAGCCCTGGGATTTCTTTGGAGGGAATGATGCTAAAGCTGAAACTCCAGTACTTTGGCCACCTCGTGCAAAGAGTTGACTCATTGGAAAAGACTCTGGTGCTGGGAGGGATTGGGGGCAGGAGGAGAAGGGGACGACAGAGGATGAGATGGCTGGATGGCATCACGGACTCGATGGACGTGAGTCTGAGTGCACTCCGGGAGTTGGTGATGGGCAGGGAGGCCTGGTGTGCTGCGATTCATGGGGTCGCAAAGAGTCAGACACGACTGAGCAACTGAACTGAACTGAACTGAATATACACACACCACAACTTCTTTATCCATTCATCTGTTGATGGACACTTAGGTTGCTTCCATATATTTGTGATTATAAACTGTGCTGCTATGAACACTGAGCTGCTTATGGTAGTTCTGCTTTTAGTTTTTAAGAAACTCCCATTGTTGTTCACCTGCTAAGTCATGTCTGACTCTTTGTGACCATATGAACTGCAGCACCATGATCTCCTATCCTTCGCTATCTCCCAGAGTTTGCTCAAACTCACATCCATTGAGTCGATGATGCCATCCAACCATCTCAGTCTCCATACTATTCTCTGTAACAATTGGACCAATTTACATTCCTACCAACACTGTACATGGGTTCCCTTTTCTCCATTTCTTGCCAACATTTGTTATTTGTGTTCTTTCGATTGCGCAACTTCACTTTCATTTTTAACTTTCACGCATTGGAGAAGGAAATGGCAACCCACTGCAGTATTCTTGCCTGGAGAATCCCAGGGACAGGGGAGCCTCATGGGCTGCCATCTGTGGGGTCGCACAGAGTCGGACACGACTGAAGCGACAGCAGCAGCAGCAGCAGCAGATGACAGTCACTGTGACAGGTGAGGTGATATCTCATTGTGGTTTTGATGTATATTTCCCTGAGGGTTAGTGATGTAGAGCCTCTTTTCATGTGCCTGTTGGCCATTTGCATTTCCTTTTGGGAAAAACATCTATTCAGTCCTTCAGCCTATTTTGGAAGTTTTTTTTTTTTTTATGTTTAGGTATATTCTATATTAGTCATGATTTCCAGTGAAACAGACATATACACACATATATTTATTTATACAAGATATATATTTTACAGAATATGNAAAAAAAAAAAAAAAAAGCAAAGAACTGGCTCACACAATCATGGAGGATGAGAAATGAGAAGTCCTATGAGATGTCCCATGAATGCAGCTGGCAAGCTAGAAACTCAGAAGAATTGATGGTGTAGTTCTGGTCTAAGTGCCTGAGAGCTGGGAAAGCCAGTGGTGTAAGTTCTAGTCCAAAAAGCAGCAGGCTCAAAAAAGAGCCAAAGTTCAGTGCAAGCTCAAAGGCAGAGAAAGACTGATGTTCCAGCTTAAACAGGCAGAAGGTGTTCCCTTTCACTCAGACTTACAGGACTTCATCTGACTGGATGAGATCCGCCCACATAACGAAGGACAAGCTGCCTTACTCAGTCCACCACATCAAATGTTGTTGGTTTTGGGTTTTTTTTAGTACCATTCATATCCAGTTTCTTTAAAAATTGAGATATAATTGACATATAGCATTGTATTTGTTTTATATATTTATGTTTTATGTATTTATATATTTTAATGATTTGATAGCTATATGTAGCTAAAATTATTTCTACAATAAGCTTAATTAATTCATCACCACATATAGTTATAATTTTTTTCTTGTAATGAGAACTTTTAAAATCTACTCAGCAACTTTGTTTAGTCACTATATTGTACATTACATTCCCA
>SJYQ01003744.1:1242507-1282408 GCA_006410935.1 Redunca redunca
GATGAATAAAAAATAAATTAAGAATAGAAAAATCTATTTTACAAGTTAAAAAGTTAATAAAAAAAATTAATGAATAGGTTCATCAAGGTTAGGTTGAGTCAAGCCCACCCAAAATAAACATTTTCAAGCTAGTGATTCCCAAATCAGCTGAAAATTTGCATTCTCATACCTAAATAATGCATGATGTAGTGTATGTCAGAAAATTATTCCTTTGATTTTCAAGACAGTTATTCAGATATACAAGTAAGTATGTATTTCAGTTTTGGAAACAGCAAAAGATTTTGATCACTTTTCTATACTGATCCTCAGAATGACTCATTGATATTTCTAGTTTAAATTTTAGTTAAGCTGAATTTTAGATCTTTTAGACCTCTGTTTTCTGGCTCATGGTCCATATAATAAATGCCAGAAGGGCAACACATGTATGAGTCTCAATACCTTCCACTTGTTAGGTAGTTAGAATAGGAAAAAGGAGTCCAGAATGGCAGGTGCTAAAAGACAAAGAAGGGAAAAGCCTGGGAAAACAGAAGAAAGGAAGGTCTGAGGACTGGAGTAAGAACCGGGGTGAAGCAAACAGCCCTCCTGGCTAGCCCAGTTTACATAGGGTAGGCTCAGGGGGAGGAGAAAAACTTATAAATAGAGGAGCCAAAATTGAGCTTGCTCGACACCATATATGTTGGGGGACTTTGTAATTTCCTTGGTTCTGTCCCACCACAGCAAAAATTTGAAGCAACCGATGGACAGCTCAGTTTTATTTGGCAAGCAAAGGAAAATACATCATGAGGTGTGAGGGCAGGCTGATCCAAAAGACGGGAAAAGAAGAGAGAGTGAGCTCCAAACAGAGGGCTGTTTGCTTCACCTCAGGTTCTCACCCCGGTCCTTGGACCTTCCTTTGTTCTATTTTCACAGGCTTTTCCCTTCTTTGTCTTTTAGCCAGAGCCATTCTGGACTCCTTTTTCCTATTCTAACTACCTAACACACTGATGCTCTGACCTTAAGGCTAAGGGAGTTGGCTTTGCTATTGTGACAGCTACCCAGCCTGGTTTCTGTTATGCTGAGTGGGTAATGGATTAATGGACAGGGAGGAAAAATGAAAGATACACTGAGCAGTACTTCCATCCGCCTTCAGAGGTCAGGACTATCTTCAGATATAAACTGACAAGGGGACAGGAAGAGAGGAAGATGGGCTGGTATTGATTGAGAAGGTTGAGGGGGAATTGAGAGAGGGAATAGAGAATGGGGAGGAGGGCAGGGATCTGTTGAGCCACATAAGAATCAGAGCAAAAGCGGGGGTGAAGGGGATTTTTAAGAGAGTTGGTTGTATGAGATGAATGATCCGCCACAGTACTTTCCAAGACAATTCAATAGAAGTTAGAATTTCTTGTAATGCATTTTTTAAAATGTTTTATTTCTTTGAATGTGATACATGTAAGAAGTGGAACAAACTGGGCCTTAATGTGTGAGGATAAGAGCTCTGACCTCCATTTTACAAAGTTTGTATTAAGAGTTTTAAAACTTAAGTACTAAACTGATCATCTGGCATCCAAATCTTGAAATACTATCATCTCTACTTCTAAACAGAGCTCAAATCTCACTACTTCTTGTCTCTTCTTCCATACTGTGGCAAAGCCTTAAACACGCTGTTTCATACCCATCTTACTCTAATATATAACAGTCAAAGTGCTTCTTCTAAAATGTAAATCACATTATATTATTCCTCTATGACCCTCTAGTAGCTTCTCATTAAACTCAAAGTCCTCATCAAGACTTCTATGGCCTTCCATGAGATGCTTTCTTTTGACTTCTGCATTCTGATCTTCTGTCATTTGTTTTCATACATCATCTCTGTCTAAAATAGGCCCCTGCCCCATCACCCCCTATTATTAGTTTCATCCATTTTTTATTTATAGCACTCATCAGTACCTTAAATTATATCTTATAATTATCTCTTTAATAGTTCCTTGTCTGTATCCCCTTCTAGAGTGTAAGATCCATAAGGGTAAGAATTTGTGCACAGCTGAGTCTACCTCTCAACCAGTGTCTTTCATTCTGAAGTTGAATGGATGAATGAGTGATTAATTCATATCTAAGAAATTTTTCTGTCCACATGTTGACAATGCCTACCATATGGAGGCACTGTGGTGGGTGCCAGGGGTATAGAAAAGGCAAGGTAGATTCTACCTTGTCACAAGGGTCATCTTGCTAAAAAGTAAGATATTGAAAAATTTAAATCACAAAAAATCAGTTACGTGTGTCAGTTCAGTTAAGTTACTAAGTTGCGCCTGACTCTTTGTGACCCCATGGACTGCAGCACATCAGGCTTTCCAGTCCATCACCAACTCCTGGAGCTTACTCAAATTCATGTCCATTGAGTCAGTGATGCCATCCAACCATCACATCCTCTGTTGTCCCCTTCTCCTGCCTTCAATCTTTCCCAGCATCAGGGTCTTTTCCAATGAATCAGTTCTTCACATCAGGTGGCCAAAGTGTTGGAGCTTCAGTTACATGTATAAAAAGTGCTAAAAAGAAAACAAAAATGTGAAGAGTTTAAGCTAAATAGCTTAACTTAATAGTTTAAGAGCTTAAGAGCTCTTCCTTTAAAATTTAAGGATATAGTTAAACAAAGCAGATTAAGTTTTCCCTGTTACATTTGCCATTTTTTCTCTTTGAAGGTGAAGGTGAAGTTCCTCAGTCGTGTCCGACTCTTTGCGACCCCGTGGACTGTAGCCTACCAGGCTCCTCCATCCATGGGATTCTCCAGACAAGAATACTGGAGTGGGTTGCCATTTCCTTATCCAGGGGATCTTCCCAACCCAGGGATCGAACCCACATCTCCCGCATTGGAGGCAGATGCTTTAACCTCTGAGCCACCAGGGAAGCCATTTTCTCTTTAGTGTTCCCTTTTAGAAAGAAAAGGAATAAATATACAGTGATGATATCAGGGAAAAATAAGAGAATCACAGCATGAAGAGAAAATGAGGTGGAAGACTTGTGAAAACAGGGAGGCAGAAAATGAGAAGGTGACCCATCACGGTGTGTGGGTGGGATGGTCTTCAATTTATCATTCTCCACATGCTTCATGCAAATACAGTTCAAGGACCTTAGTTTATAAAGTTCCCTACTGTTTGCCTCCAAAATGGCTGTGATGTTAAATGCACTAACTAATGACCCCCAAATAACTTACTTACTTCTCTTACGTCTGCATCTCTGCTTTTTGGAGGTTACCCATGCTTTGCATGCCTGGGCTGCTCTGCATCAGCCAAAGGACTTCTGCATCCTGTACACTTCATCCTGTTAGATTCTCAGCACCCTGTACTACCTCTTGCATGTATGTGCATGCTTCAGTCATGTCTGACTCTGTGCCATCCCATGGACTGTAGCCCGCCAGGCTCCTCTGTCCATGGGATGCTCCAGGCAAGAATACAGGAGAGGGTAGCCAGTTTCCTTCTCCAGGGGATCTCCCGACCCAAGGATCACACCCGAGTCTTTCACATTGCAGGCAGATTCTTTACCGCCTGAGTCACCAGGGGACCCCATACAACCTCTCCCTTCCCATTAAAGCCTTGCACATAGTACTTCCCTCCAGTAAGCCTCAAAGTCTAGAAAGTCTCTCTTTCTATATAGTTGCAGGGATAGTTCTGTCTTTTTCTGATGGTTTCCTCCCAGAGTGCTTACCAGAACCATATTTATTATGCATTCAAGAATTTATCATGTGTCAGACTCTCTCTATCATAATTAATCCTCATAACAATCCTCTGAAGGAAGTATTATAATCAGCATTTACAAATAATTAGTTTTTCAATAATCATGGCTAAAAATGATGAGTAAAACTGCACTAAGTGTCTTAGATAGCTGATTGAAGAAATGATTTAGTACTTCTTAGACATTTTGCTCAGTTTTTTCTTTTTCTCCTATTTGAACTTCTTAAACTTTGAAAATGTATGTTTTGAGAAAACCTAAAACTTCAAAATAAACTGAATGACCCATGAAAACATAAATATTTTTGGCTTCTCTTCATTTTATATTTTATTCTATAGCATAGTAAAATTAAAGTTCTCACTAATTTAAAAGTCACACATTTCAAAACTAATGATGGAATTAGATTTAATGTATTGGAGCAAATGAGTAACAAGATATAATTAAAACATATATAAATGTAGGCAGCTATATAGCCTCATTTATTGGTATTATAATTAAGTGATTATTAGACAAAAATATTTTTTAGAAAGACTGGACCACATGTAGGAAGGCTATTCAAAGTACAATAAACTGTGGAAAATTCTTCAAGAGATGGGAATATCAGACCACCTGACCTGCCTCTTGAGAAACCTGTATGCAGGTCAGGAAGCAACAGTTAGAACTGGACATGCAACAACTGACTGATTCCAAGTAGGAAAAGGAGTATGTCGAGGCTGTATATTGTCACCCTGTTTATTTAACTTATATGCAGAGTACATCATGAAAAACACTGGGCTGGAGGAAGCACAAGCTGGAATCATGATTGCCAGGAGAAATATCAATAACCTCAGATATGCAGATGATGCCACCCTTATGGCAGAAAGTGAAGAAGAACTAAAGAGCCTCTTGATGAAAGTGAAAGAGGAGAGTGAAAAACTTGGCTTAAAGCCCAACATTCAGAAAACTAAGATCATGGCATCTGGTCCCATCACTTCATGGCAAATAGATGGGGAAACCGTGGCTGACTTTATTTTTCTGGGCTCCAAAATGACTGAAGATGGTGATTGTAGCCATGAAATCAAAAGACACTTACTTCTTGGAAGGAAAGTTATGACCAACCTAGACAGCATATTAAAAAGCAAAGACATTACTTTGTCAACAAAGGTCCATCTAGTCAAGGCTATGATTTTTCCAGTGGTCATGTATGGATGTGAGAGTTGGACCATAAAGAAAGCTGAGCACTGAAGAATTGATGCTTTTGAACTGTGGTGTTGGAGAAGACTCTTGAGAGTCCCTTGGACTGCAAGGAGATCAGTCCTAGGTGTTCATTGGAAAGACTGATGTTGAAGCTGAAACTCTAATACTTTGGCTACCTGATGCAAAGAACTGACTTATTTGAAAAGACTCTGATGCTGGGAAAGATTGAAGGCAGGAGGAGAAGGGGACGACAGAGGATGAGATGGTTGGATGTCATCACTGACTCAATGGACATGGGTTTGGGTGGACTCCGGAAGTTGGTGATGGACAGGGAGGCCTGGTGTGCTGCAGTTCATGGAGTTGCAAAGAGTCAGACATGACTGAGCAACTGAACTGAACTGATTCAAAGTTCAGTGTGATTCCTACAGAATTGGAGGATGTCGAATGTTTTAAAATTTATCCTTTCAATGTTTTATTATTATTAAAAATATTAGCCTTAATTAATATAACTGAGTTTTCCCTCAGTAATGATTAAATAAGGTTAAAATTAAAACAAATTTTAAAAATAGAATGTATATAGTACAAAAATATTTTGGTATAGTAACTCCTCTATTTTTTTTGTCCTATACTTCTATACCTTTCCTTTTTCAAGCAGTAATAAGAAGTAAGAATAATTGGTACTTGCTCTCCTCTGGGAAGGAATGACACAGCAGAAGTAGCTGGTGAGGCAAATTCTTGACTTTCGAAACTAAAAAGCCAAGGACCAAGCATGAAGCAAAATAATCTAGAAGGATATATGATCAATCTAGCCCTGTTTTCATGTCCCCATGTGTGCTGAGTCACTTAAGTTGTGCCCAACTCTTTGCAACCCTATGGACTGTAGCCTGCCAGCCTCCTCTGTCCATGGGATTCTCCAGGCAAGAGTACTAGAGTCGGTAGCCATGCCTTCCTTCAAGTGACCTTCCCAACCCAGGGATAGAATTCATCTCTTAAGTTTCCTGCACTACATACAGATTCTTTACCTTTAGCGCCACCTGGGAAGCCCCTTAATGTTCCTGAGGCTAAATACAGTTTGCTACATGAAGGGTAGAGAAGATAGTCAGAGGAAAAACATAGGAGTTAGCTGTTGGTCAGCAGGCATACTTTCCTTTGTCCCCTGTCTTTGGGCAGACTGAAGGACTTGGTGATGTAGGAGATGATAGAAGCCTTGCACGGATTGGCCCTTGATCTCATCTCCCAAGTGTATGCCACAGCAAGGGCAAGCCTTGCAGGATTCCCTTAAGTTCAACCAAACAAAGGCAGTTTGTACAAACCAGGATGATGGGAAGAGTAACTGAATGTTTTCCCATATGGTCAAAAGTAGCACAGATATGATATTCCCAACCATTGAGAGCAAAGAGGATGCAAATGTGGTATGTATGTACCAGTTCTGAATTGTTATGGAGGAAGAAGAGTCATTTTGTGTTCCTTGTCTAGTAGAAGTGGGCTACCCATGGGTAAAAACTCTGGTTTTGTACATGTTCCCAGAAAATCAGATCAGTCTCCTCTCTCATTAATCCCTTCCCACTGACACCAGCCTCCCTCAAGGTCCCATAACCTCAAATTTTAATGAGTTAACCAAAAGGACCTCAAGATTCTCAACACCCTGGGGACCTGAAGTTTCAGAGATATATTTACAGTTGAAGGAAAAGCAGAGAGCCCTTTTTCTACTATAGGTTATGTTACAAATCAACACACTGAAAAAATTTAAATCATATTAAATTAAAATGTAGGTTTTACATAATAGATCACAACATATTGGTGCACATAATCAAATGTGTTATTTATACCAAGCCAGGAGCAGGTTGATGGCAAATACAATTGCAAATATATGCATCTGAACATGAGCAAGATGCTTGGAATGTTGATGACATCATATATGTATCTGTGTGTGTGTGTGTGTGTGTGTGTGTGTGTGTGTGTGACATTGTGAAGGATATGATTTCACTTTACTAAACCTATCCACTGAAGAAATAAGTTTCTATAACCCTTTAAAATAGTTCACAAGAACTGGAACTCACATAAAGATGTTATGTCAGTTGTCTTTAAAATAAGTTTATAGTAACTTAGATATAAATTAAGAGTTATAAATCACAGAGGGCTGACTTTCCAAACCAGAGGACAAAGCTTTGGGCCAATAGCAAGGCACATTAAGCTTTTTGGTACTCAGGGGTTTATTTCACATGCTGTGCCTGCAAATGACCTAGACTAGTTTTAAAGTAATGAATAAGCAAATAATCTAAGATGCAGAGGTTAAAAAAATTGTATGTAGTTGGTAAACACCTCAGTTACAATAAAGGACTATTATTAAATTTCACACTTGTATAACATGGCATAATAGAATATTAACATAACTACAAGATATGAGCTAATGCTTGTGGACTTGAGGAACAGGGGAAAATCAATGAAAAGTTGTAAAACAGCATGATACATGTTTCATGTAAGTGTGCTCTGGCAGAAAAAGAGTGAGAAATAACCTAAGATGTGAATGTTCAAAAATCCACCCTATAACTGATAAACTTAAGGGAGATGAATCGTTGGCAAAAGTGGGACAATATGAGCCAATTATAATTGTCCAGATGAGGGACATTTATAGACATGGTGGAGGGAAGACGGTAGGTGTGAAAACAAAACAGGTGATAGCAATGACTAAACATGGTAAATGACTTAACTAGAAATGGAGAAAGAATCTAAGACAATACCCAGGATTTTGGCATGAGCCACTGGGAAGAGTGAGGGAAGATGATAAGGTTTCTTTTAGTGGTATTGAACAGAAGAAGTTTACACGGTATCCAGGTGGATCTGTCTAGGTGGAAGTAATGTATCAATCTGCAATTCAGCTACACATTTTGTCCAATGGGTAGACATTTAGAGTATTTTGTAATTCAGAGTTCCAACTCTGAATTGAAGTGAATTTAATTAACTTATATTCTATGGACTAAATACAAAGTAAGTGTAGACCAGGGATTCAGAGCTTTGGTATCAGAGTTACAGCACCTGGATTCTAAATTCAGCTCTAAGAAATACAGTATGTATGACTAAAACGATATTCCTAAACCCCTCCGGATTTTTTTTTTTTTTTTGTCTTCTGTAAAATGTTATGGTAGGTATTATACCTGCCACATTGAATGGCTATGAAGTTTAAGTGATTGAATACATATAAAATCCTTTGTGCTAAATGGATATTAGCTATTAATTCAGGGTTGAACAACATGAAATTTGCATTTTGAAAATCAAAAGAGTCAAATTTAGCAATTTCATATGATCTAATTTTATCACTGTCAAAGCAAGAATCTTATGACATTTTTCTGTTTCCTTAATTCAGCTTCACTTGTATAAATTCATTTACCCTACATTGATGGTATAAACAGGTACCTCGAGTCATCTGGGAATATGATCGACTTAAGTGTTAAGTTTTATTCCAAGATTACATCATTGGATGTAATCACATCTGACTTTCCCTGTACTCTCAAATTTTTCTATGGTGGAAACATAATGTCTTATTTCCAAAAAAACCTTATTAATCAAAAAATCCCTAATAATTATTCCTGAAATATGTACTCTGTTTAAATACAATTATAGAATGAAGATGATCATTAGTATCAGTACCTTTGGAAAAATTCAGATACATTGTCTCTTGGCTGGGGAAAGGCCAGTTTACCAACTAATCTATGGGGCTTAGGTAGCTAAATAATTAAGAAATCGCAATTCAGGTCTTTACTCACCCACTTACCATCTGCTTCCTTAAGGCTATATTCTAAGTAATTGAATCAAGAGATGAAAAACATGAACCTAACATATAAAAATCAAGCTGACTTGAAGCAGTATACATTGCAATATTACTATATTTAAAGGCAATAGAAAATTTGTATACTGGTAGTATGTCTATAAACTCAAATATTTTGATAGTTACTACTGAAAATCCTTTGAGTAATAAAACACTGATGTTTGAGGTTCTATTCAGAGCAGAGATCATATAAATTTCAAAATCTAAGTTGATCAAAATCCTGTTTGTGTCATCAGATGTACATGGCAGTCAGAGTTACAGCACATCCAGCTGACAAATTCAGATGTATGTTTAAAATACTGTAGAAGACCTGTGTGGGCATGCACTTTGCATTTTAAGAGATGAGGATTACAAAGTATTTGCACACGACATGGAAAGTAAATGTTATAGTACATTTATAATACTTAACAGGTACTTGACTTCTGAAAAATAATCAAGGTTGTTATGTGGCAGTGAATATAAAAAGAGAACATTCTGGAAAAATCAAATGTATTTTCCCATTGTTCTGTTTTTTGAGAACTTTATATTCTGTTGGCCTTATTCTTCATTTCTTCTGAACAGTCTTTAATGAATGCTTCTTTTCCTTTAAAATAAAGACAGAGGTTTCTTTATATTTGCCATGTGACTTGGAATTTTTTTGAGTGTGACAAATTCCAAGTCACATGGCAAATATAAAGAACACTTCAGCCTTTGTTTTAAAGGAATAGAAGCATTTTATGATATGTTTGTGTCAAATTGGGCTTCCCTGGTGGCTCAACTGGTAAAGAATCTGCCTGCAATGTGGGAAACCTGGGTTCGATCCCTGGGTTGGGAAGATCCCCTGGAGAAGGAAAAGGCTATCCACTTTAGTGTTCTGGCCTGGAGAATACAAGGACTGTATAGTCCATGGGGTTGCAAAGAGTCAAACACAACTGAGGGACTTTCACTTTGTATTAAATTATCTAGCATTTTTTTTCAATTGAAATCTTAAGCAATTTTGCTTTATTTTTTAATTGAAATATGATTATTCCACCAATTGTGTCAGTTTCAGGCATGTAGAAAAGTGATTCAGTTAAACCCATATATACATTTTTCAGATTCTTTTCTATTATAGGTTATTATAAGATATTGACTATAGTTCCCTGTCCTGTACAGTAGGTCCTTGCTGTTCATCTATTTTATATGTAGTACTGTGTATCTGGGGCTTCACTGGTGGCTCGGAGGTTAAAGCATTTACCTGCAATGTGGGAGACCTGGGTTCGATCCCTGGGTCGGGAAGATCCCCTGGAGAAGGAAATGGCAACCCACTCCAGTATTCTTGCCTGCAGAATCCCATAGACGGTGCAGAATCCCATAGACGGAGGAGCCTGGTAGGCTACAGTCCACAGGGTTGCAGAGTCGGATAAGACTGAGCGACTTCACTCACTTCACTGTGTATCTAGCTGTTAATCCCAAACTCCTAGTGTATCCCTAACCTCTTTCTCTTTTTTGGTGACCATATGTTTTTTTCAATGTCTATAAATTTATCTGTATTTTGTAAATAAGTTCATCTGTATTATTTTTTGTATACCACAGTTAAGTGATATCACATGATACTTGTCTTTGGCTGGCTTCACTTAATATCCAGGTCCATCCACGTTGCTGAAAATGGCATTATTTCATCCTTTTTATGTCTGAGTAATACTCCATTGTTTATACACACACACACACACACACACACGCATGCACCACATTTTCTTTATTCATTTGTCAATAGACATTTAGGTTGCTTCTATGTCTTGGTTATTGTAAATAGTGCTGCTGTGAACACTAGGGTGCATGTATCTTTTTGAATTATAATTTTTGTCTCCTTTGGATATATGCCCAGCTGTGGGATTGCTGGATCATATGGTAATTCTATTTTGAATTTTTTAGGGAAGCTCCACACTGTTCTGCATAATGGTTGTACCAATGTATATTCCCACCATCAGTTCAGGAAGGTACTCTTTTCTCCATATCGTCTCTCAGTTCAGTTCAGTTCAGTCACTCAGTCGTGTCCGACTCTTTGCGACCCCGTGAATCGCAGCACGCCAGGCCTCCCTGTCCATCACCATCTCACGGAGGTCACTCAGATTCACGTCCATCGAGTCAGTGATGCCATCCAGCCATTTCATCCTGGGTCATCCCCTTCTCCTCCTGCCCCCAATCCCTCCCAGCATCAGAGTCTTTTCCAATGAGTCAACTCTTACCATGAGGTGGCCAAAGTACTGGAGTTTCAGCTTCAGCATCATTCCTTCCAAAGAAATCCCAGGATTGATCTCCTTCAGAATGGACTGGTTGGATCTCCTTGCAGTCCAAAGGACTCTCAAGAGTCTTCTCCAACACCACAGTTCAAACGCATCAATTCTTTGGCGTTCAGCCTTCTTCACAGTCCAACACTCACATCCATACATGACCACAGGAAAAACCAGAGCCTTGACTAGACGGACCTTAGTCGGCAAGGTCATGTCTCTGCTTTTGAATATATTATCTAGGTTGGTCATAACTTTTTTTCCAAGGAGTAAGCATCTTTTAATTTCATGGCTGCAGTCACCATCTGCAGTGATTTTGGAGCCCAAAAAAATAAAGTCTGATACTGTTTCTACCATTTCGCCATCTATTTCCCATGAAGTGATGGGACCGGATGCCATGATCTTCATTTTCTGAATGCTGAGCTTTAAGCCAACTTTTTTGCTCTCCTCTTTCACCTTCATCAAGAGGCTTTTTAGCTCCTCTTCACTTTCTGCCATAAGGGTGGTGTCATCTGCATATCTGAGGTTATTGATATTTCTCCCAGCAATCTTGATTCCAGCTTGTGTTTCTTCCAGTCCAGCATTTCTCATGATGTACTCTGCATATAAGTTAAATAAGCAGGGCATAGTCAATAAAACAGAAATAGATGTTTTTCTTGAACTCTCTTGCTTTTTCAATAATCCAGCGGACGTTGGCAATTTGATCTCTGGTTCCTCTGCCTTTTCTAAAACTAGCTTGAACATCAAGAAGTTCACGGTTCACGTATTGCTGAAGCCTGGCTTGGAGAATTTTGAGCATTACTTTACTAGCATGTGAGATGAGTGCAATTGTGCGGTAGTTTGAGCATTCTTTGGCATTGCCTTTCTTTGGAATTGGAATGAAAACTGACCTTTTCCAGTCCTGTGGCCACTGCTGAGTTTTCCAAATTTTCTGGCATATTGAGTGCAGCATTTTCACAGCATCATCTTTCAGGATTTGAAATATCCTCTCTAGTATACATTATTTTTGGACTTTTGATGATAATCATTCTGACTGGTGTGAGGTGATACCTCATTGTAGTTTTGATTTTCATTTATCTGATGATAAGTGATGCTGAGCGTATATTCATGGGCCTATTGGCCATCTCTGTGTCTTCTATATACAGTATCATGTCATCTACAAACAGGCTACAGTTTTACATCTTTATTTCCAGTTTGGATTCCTTTTATTTTTCCTCTGATTGCTATGACTGCTGCTAAGTCACTTCAGTCATGTCCCACTCTATGAGACCCCATAGACAGCATCCCACCAGGCTCCGCCATCCGTGGGATTCTCCAGGCAAGAACACTGGAGTGGGTTGCCATTTCCTTCTCCAAGGCATGAAAGTGAAAAGTGAAAGCGAAGTTGCTCGGTCGTGTCTGACTCTTCGTGACCCCATGGACTGCAGCCCACCAGGCTCCTCCGTCCATGGGATTTTCGAGGCAAGAGTACTGGAGTGGGGTGCCATTGCCTTCTCCAGATTGCTATGAATAGAACTAATTCTATGTTGAGTAACAGTGGTGACAGTGGGCACCCTTGTCTTGCTTCTGATCTTAGAGGAAATTCTTTCCCAACTTTTCACCACTGAGTATGCTCTTAGTTGTGGACTTGCACATATGCTCTTTATTATTCCCAGGCGGCTCAGTGGTAAAGAATCTGCCCACCAGTGCAAGAGTGCAGGTTCGATCCCCTGGTCAGGAAGATCTCCTGGAGAAGGAAATGGCAACCCACTCTAGTATTCTTGCCTGGAAAATCCTATGGACAGAGGAGGTGGCAGTTTACAGTCCATGGAGTCAAAAAGAGTTGGACACGACTGAGCACGCATGCACATATTCCCTCTATGCTCACTTTTCAGAGAGTTTTTAATAATAAATGGATATTTAATTTTACCAAAAGTTTTGTCTGCATCTATGAAGATGATTATATGGTTTTTATTCTTTAATTTGTTAATGTGGTATATCACATTAATTGATTTACAGATACTGAAAGATTTTTGCATCCCGGGGGTAAATCTCACTTGATCATAGTGTATGTTCCTTTTAATGTATTGTTGGATTTGGTTTGCTAATATTTTGTTGAGGATTTTTGCATGTATATTCATCAGTGATATTGGCATATAATTTCCTTTTTAAATGATTTTTTGTCTGGTTTTAGTATGAGAGTGTGGTGGCTGCATACCAAACCAGTGTGGTGGTTTGGCAGTGTTCCTTCCTCAGCAATTTGTGGAATAGTTTCAGAAGGACAGATATTAACTGTTCTCTAAATGCTTTGTAGAATTTGCTTGTGAAGCCATCTTATTCTGGACTTTTGTTTGTTGGGAGTTTTCAAATTACCGATTTAACTTCAGTACCAGTAATTGGTCTCTTCAGGTTTTCTGTTTCTTCCTGGTTCATTCTAGGGAGATTGTACATTTCTAAGTACTTATGCTTTTCTTGAAGACTGTCCATTTTATTGCTGTATAGTTGTTTCTGGTAGCTTTTTTATTTAAAGCAAAGTACAGAAATCTATAATTTAACAATTAAATGCTAAACTGAAATCATCTCTTGTTCATAAGAGGGAAAAAGCATTTTTATTCTGTCTATATTGGTGCTATGTTAAAGCCAGGAAAAATATAAAAATGTCAATTGCAAAGTAATTCTTAAAATTCTGTCACATGGGCATTTTCAGTTTGGTTGTTTCACTAATATAGTAAGATTTAGTTTGTTACAGGCATTTATAGATTTCATTTGTATTGTAAATGTCCCTGTTATGTATTGAAAGGAACAAAATTTGTTAAAAGGCCAGGATCCTTTAAAAGCTTATGTATGGTCAGTTTTAATTTTATGCAGTTCTCTATGAGCATTTAATGGCTACTTCCTTGATTTAACGAAGGTAAGTCATAGTTGATGACCAATAAGAAATACCTTTTACTTTCTCATCCTTAATAAGAAAGCATATCTACAAAAACTCTATAGCAAATATCACCCTTAATGGAGTAGGTTTTGATTCATTACACTCAAAAACAAGAAGAGGATGGCTACTATGAATATTGTTATTTAATATTGTTCTGAAAGTCAAAGACAGTACAATAGCCCAAGGAAAACAAATAAGTAATACAAAAAATGGAAGGTTTACCCTTCAGGATTAGTTTTATCTGCACATACAGAAAGACTTTAAATTATGATACCTTTAAAAAGTGTTTCTCTCACTTTACAAAAATAAAAGGCAAGCAATCAGGATTGGTGCTGGCAACTCCCCGGCCATCAGGGACCAGCACTTCTATCTTGAGGTTCCACCAGCTTCTTATATTGCCTTCTAATCCAGGGTAATTGCTCAACTCCCACACTTTATGTTTTCATTCCAGGCAACCAAAAAGAAAAAATGCAGAAGCACTCATTTGTTCTCATTTAAGAAGCCTTTCCTAAAGTCTTACACATTGCTTTGCTTAAATTTTATTGACCAGAACAAAGTTACATGGTCACATCTAGTGCAAAATTACCTAAGAAATGTAGTCTTTTAGAAGGAGGGCAATGTGCCTGGCTGAAAATTATTCTCTGGGTTGGATAATAAGAAATTTCTGCCAGGGAAAGGGAAAAGCAATATTCTGTTCCTTCCAGATGTTATGACTGCTTAGAGAGAACTGCAAAGGCACTCTAATACATTTTTTAAAACTAAATCTTTATCAGAGTTGCTGTCTGTAGGATCAACATGGGCTCAATTG
The DNA here is from genome assembly GCA_006410935.1 of Redunca redunca. Lineage (NCBI taxonomy): Eukaryota > Metazoa > Chordata > Mammalia > Artiodactyla > Bovidae > Redunca > Redunca redunca. Next base: position 1,257,177 of record SJYQ01003744.1, read on the forward strand.
CTATATGAGCAGTTAGAGGATTAGTAAAAACAAAGATACTGTTGACTCAGTTAAACTATAGTACATATAGAAATAACTTGAAATGTATAGCAATTTATCAAATTTTATAAACAAAACTGAAGGAAAATAATTGCATAAAAATAGTGATATATTTTCATAAGAAAATTCACCATTATAAGGAAATGTGTTTCTAATTAATTTATCTAGAAATCTGAAGCAAATCCAGTGAAAATTTTCCTGTCTCCAGTGTTTCACTGAAATTGACAGATTTTAAAAATTCATTTGGGACAATGAATGTCAAGGAATATCCAAGAAAAAGTTGAAGAAAGTAAAAAGTGAGGCCAGATACCAAGATTTATTATGATATTAAAACATTGTATAAATTATACACTGAATCAGTGGTGGAGAGTAACAGACCCAGAAACAGACCCTTAAACATATTTTATCTTGCATATACTCTATTTAACGTAGCTAATGTTACAAATGGGGCTTCCCTGGGTGGCTCAGACAGTAAACAATCTGCCTGTAATGAAGGAGACCAGGTTTGATCCCTGGGTCAGGAAGATCCCCTGGAGAAGGGAATGGCAATCCATCCAGTATTCTTGTCTGGAGAGTTCCATGGACAGTGGAGCCTGGAGTAAAATTACAAATAAATTAACAATTGATGTTGGAATAAATTATCTAAACAGAAAAGATAAAACTACATCTGTATATCACACTATACACAAAATCAGTTTACAGATGAATCGTATATTTCGTGTTGCATTCAACACTGTTGCCTGCTTTGCAACAAACCTGAGTACATGGTAGCTATTATCATTCTCCTTGAGATGCATGCCTTTAGGATCCTTATAGTGTCTAGGAATGCTCCAGACCCAATTGTAACTCTAAAAGCTTTTTTATGGAGTTCTTGCAACCAGTTGAAATAGTTCAAGCAAAGGCAAAAAGAATAGAATGGTTTGAACATGCAAACCCAAGGAAATTAGAGTTAAACAAAAGCCATATTTCAATACATATGTGGTATGATTACACAGCATAATTCCTCACCTGCAAATATATACTTTAGGAAGAAATGTTGCCATTTTATTTGGGGTGGGAAGGTCAATTCAGTCACTCAGTTGTGTCTGACTCTTTGCGACCCCATGGACCGCAGCACACCAGGCCTCCCTGTTCGTCACCAACTCCTGGAATCTGCCCCAACCTGTGTCCATTGAGTTGGTGATGCCATCCAACCATCTCACCCTCTGTTGTCCCCTTCTCCTCCTACCCTCCATCTTTCCCAGCATCAGGGTCTTTTCAAATGAGTCAGTTCTTCGCATCAGGTGGCCAAAGTATTGGAGTTTCAGCTTCAGCATCAGTCCTTCCAATGAATACCCAGGGCTGATCTCCTTTAGGTTGGACTGGTTGGATCTCCTTGCAGTCCAAGGGACTCTCAAGAGTCTTCTCCAGCACCACAGTTCAAAAGCATCAATTCTTCAGTGCTCAGATTTCATTATAGTCCAACTCTCATATCCATACATGACTACTGGAAAAACCATAGCCTTGACTAGATGGACTTTTGTTGACAAAGTAATGTCTCTGCTTTTAATATGCTGTCTAGGTTGGTCATAACTTTCTTTCCAAGGAGTAAGTGTCTTTTAATTTCATGGCCGCAATCACCATCTGCAGTGATTTTGGAGCTGAGAAAAATAAACTCATCTGCTGTTGTCACTGTTTCCCCATCTATTTGCCATGAAGTGATGGGACCAGATGCCATGATCTTAGTTTTCTGAATGTTGGGTGGGAAGGAAGCATAGGAATTTTGTTTGAGGGCAATAGCTGATAAAGGCCCTGTCTCCAAGTCTGGCCATATTGGAGGCCTGGGTTTCAACATTTGAATTTGGAAGAGACACAATTCAGTCCATAACACATTATAAACTAACTGAGCCAGGTCCGTATATGTTCTTGCACCCTGTTTTATGTCCAGTATCTTGCACATGATACCTAAACAGCATCATTTTTATTAGCCCATTATTTTGGGGGCTCCAAAATCATTGCAGATGGTGACTGCAGCCATGAAATTAAAAGATGCTTACTCCTTGGAAGAAAAGTTATGACCAACCTAGATAGCATATTGAAAAGCAGAGACATTACTTTGCCAACAAAGGTCCATCTAGTCAAGGCTATGGTTTTTCCAGTGGTCATGTATGGATGTGAGAGTTGGACTGTGAAGAAAGCTGAGTGCCAAAGAATTGATGCTTTTGAACTGTAGTGTTGGAGAAGACTGTTGAGAGTCCCTTGGACTGCAAGGAGATCCAGCCAGTCCATTCTAAAGGAGATCAGCCCTGGGATTTCTTGGGAAGGAATGATGCTAAAGCTGAAACTCCAGTACTTTGGCCACCTCATGTGAAGAGTTGACTCATTGGAAAAGACTCTGATGCTTGGTGGAATTGGGGGCAGAAGGAGAAGGGGACGACAGAGGATGAGATGGCTGGATGGCATCACCAACTCAATGGACATGAGTCAGTGAACTCTGGGAGTTGGTGATGGACAGGGAGGCATGGCGTGCTGCGATTCATGGGGTCACAAAGAGTCGGACACGACTGAGCAACTGAACTGAATTGAACTGAAGGATGAAGAAACAGGCTCAGATTAATGAAGATGCTTAAGTTCACACAGCTACTCAGTGGTAGTAATCAAATTCAAGTCTGCCGGTTTCTAGAAACTTAAAATAAGCACTTCTGTCTATAACAAGGTCACCAGCTGCAGCATCCATTTAAAACTGCCCCTGATATTTGCTAAATCACATAAATCTAGAGGTAGGGTTAGTTCAATGAGGGTTAGTTCATCAGTCTGTGAGAAATGACAGATATTTTTAAAACAGTCCAGCTAGAAACGTAAAGAGCTAGAGATTGTTCAGAGAAACGGTGTTTAATAGCAAAGTTATTTTTAAAGAAATACAGTTGAAAGAGGCAGGGATGAAAGTAAAAATGTGAAGTTGCCTGCAGGGCTCGGTAAGTGGAGAACATCCAGGCTGGAAGCTAAATCAATGTTTTACCTTGAAAAGCAAACATGCTGATTTCTCTTGGATGGGAGAGTCAGGTATAGACAGGAGACAGCAGCTGGTCATTTCGGGAAATATAGAGATCGCAGCCTGTATCCTGGTTTGCTTCTGGAGACTACAGATCTGCAATTGTATTCCTCTGAGATTTTTCTGCTCCTTCCCAGAGGCTCAAGCCTTCCCATTGGTCTTTCTAAACCCAACAGGACAGATTTCTCATATATCATCCATACAGCAGTGTGGTGCTGGTTGTAAAGAACCTGCCTGCTAATGAAGGTGATATAAAAGTGGGTTCAGTCCCTGGGTTGGGAAGATCCCCTGGAGAAGGGCATAGGAACCCACTCCAGTATTTATGCCTGGAGAATCCCATGGACAGAGGAGCCAGGCGGGCTATGGTTCAAGGAGTTGCAAAGCATTGGACATGACGGAAGAAACTTAGCAGTGTTAGTATAGCTATAATGTTGTACATTTCTTCCTCAGCACTTGTTTATCCTATAACTGTAACTTTGTACCTTTTCATCACCTTCAGTTAGTTCTCCTAACCCCACCCCTGACCTTTGGTGACTACTAATCTATTCCCTGGGTCTGTGAGTTTGTTTTTGGATTCCATATATAAGTAAAATCACATAGTATTTTCTTTTTCCTTAGTTCTCTTAACATAATGCCCTCAAGTTCCATCCCTGTGGTTGCAAATGACAGGGTTTCCTTTTCAATGGCTGAAAAATAGTACATTGTGCACGGACTATATATATACCACATTAAAAAATAAATCCTCTAACCATTGATGGAGACTTAGGTTGTTTGCATGTCTTCAGTTCAGTTCTATTCAGTTGCTCAGTCATGTCCGACTTTTTGTGACCCCATGGACTGCAGCACACCAGGCCTCCCTGTCCACCAGTTCCCTGTCCACCAACTCATGTCCATCGAGTCGGTGATGCCATCCAACCATCTCATCCTCTGTCATCCCGTTCTCCTCCTGCCTTCAATCTTTCTCAACATCAGGGTCTTTTCCAATGAGTCAGTTCTTCATATCAGGTGGCCAAAGTATTGGAGCTTCAGCTTCAGCATCAGTCCTTCCAATGAATATTCAGGACTGATTTCTTTTAGGATTGACTGGTTGGATCTCCTTGCAGTCCAAGGGACTCTCAAGAGTCTTCTCCAACAGCACAGTTCAAAAGTATCAGTTCTTCAGTGCTCAGCTTTCTTTATAGTCCAATGCTCACATCTATACATGACCACTGGAAAAACCATAAATTTGACTAGATAGAACTTTGTTGGCAAAGTAATGTCTCTGCTTTTCAATATGCTGTCTAGGTTGGTCATAGCTTTTCTTCCAAGGAGCAAGCATCTTTTAATTTCATGGCTGCAGTCACCATCTGGAGTGATTTTGGAAGCCAAAAAAATAAAGTCTGTCACTGTTTCCCCATCTACTTGCCATGAAGTGATGGGATCAGATGCCATGATCTTTATTTTCTGAATGTTGAGTTTTAAGCCAGCTTTTTTACTCTCCTCTTTCACTTTCATCAAGAGGTTCTTTAATTCTTCTTCGCTTTCTGCCATAAGGGTGGTGTCATCTGCGTATCTGAGGTTATTGATTTCTCCCAGCAGTCTTGGTTCCAGCTTGTGCTTCATCCAGCCTGGCAGTTCGCATGTCCTGACTATTTTAAATAATGCTGCAGTGAACATGTATGTGCAAACATCTATTCAAAATAAATATTTAATTTTCTTTGGATATATAGGAATTGCTGGATAATATGGCATCTCTAGTTTCAATTTATTGAGGAAACAACATATTTTTCATATTGACTGTACCAATTTACAATCCCACCAACAGTGCAAAAGGATTTCTTCCTATTCGCCACATCCTAGTCAGCATTTATAGTCTCTCGTCTTTTTGGTGATGGCATTATAACAGGCATAAAGTGTTATTTTATTCTGGTTTCGATTTGCATATCTCCAGTGATTAGTGCAGAGAAGGCAATGGCAATGTACTCCAGCACTCTTGCCTGAGAAATCCCATGGATGGAGGAGCCTAGTAGGCTGCAGTCCATGGGGTGGCTAAGAGTCGGATAGGACTGAGTGACTTCATTTTCATTTTTCACTTTCATGCATTGGAGAAGGAAATGGCAACCCACTCCAGTGTTCTTGCCTGGAGAATCCCAGGGATGGAGAAGCCTGGTGGGCTGCCATCTATGGGGTCACACAGTCGGGCACGACTGAAGCGACTTAGCAGCAGTGGCGGCGGCAGCAGTGATTAGTGGTGTTAAGCACTTTTTCTTATACTATTTGTTTGTCTTTGAATAAATGTCTATTCATGACTTTGGCCAGTTTAAAAATTGAAGTATAATTGATTTACAATGCTTTGAGTGTAGAGCAAAGTGATTCATACTTTTTCAGATTATTTTCTATTATTGTTATTACAGGATACTGAATATAGTTCCCTGTGCTATCCAATAGGTCCTTGTTTGTCTGTTTTATATATAATACTGTGTATCTATTAACCACAAATTCCCATTTTGTCTCAACCCATTGACTTTTCCCCTTTTATAACCTCAAATTTGTTTTCTATCTCTGTTTTGTAAATAAGCTCATTTATATCATTGTTTTAGATCCTGCATGTAAGTGATATCATGTACTTGTCTTTCTCTGTCTGACTTCACTTAGTATGATAGTCTTTAGATCCATCCACATTGCTGAGAATGACATAATTTCATTCTTTATTGTGGCTAAGTAATATTCCATTGTATATTTACACCACATCTTCTTTATCCACATATCTATTGATGATTGTTTAGGTTGCTTCCATGTCCTCACTAATGTAAATAGTGCTGCTATGAACACTGGGGTGCACACATCTTTTCACTGCAGAGCGTTCATCTTTTCTGGATGTATGCCCAGCATTGGAATTGCTGGATCATATGGTAGCTCTATTTTTAGTTTTTTAAGGAGCTGCCATACGGTTCTCCATAGTGGCTGCACCAATTTACATTTCCACTGGCAATGTAGAAGGGTTCCTTTTTCTCTATACCCTCTTCAGCATTTATTATTTGTAGATTTTTGTTGATGATGGTCAGTCTGACAGATGTGAAGTGATACCTCCTTACAGTTTTGATCTGCGTTTCTCTAATAATTATGTTATTAGGGAAAAGATGTTGATCATCTTTTCATGTGTTTGAATTACTTCCTTGTCAATTGCACCATTTGCAGATATTTTTCTCCCATTATGCAGGTTTCTTTTTGTTATGGTTTCCTTTGCTGTGCAAAAGCTTCTAGGTTTGATTAGGTCCCATTTGTTTATTTTTGCTTTTGTTTCAATTACTCTAGGAGGTGAATCAAAAAAATATATATATATTGCTGCAATTGATGTCAAAGAGTGTTCTGCTGTTTCCCTCTAGGAATTTTGTGGTAACTGGTACTATATTTAGTTCCTTTGCCCATTTTTAAACTGGATTGTTGTTTTTCTTCTATATGCTGTTTAGTCGCTAAGTCATATCTGATTCTTTTGCAACCCCATGGATTGTAGCCCACCAGGCTCCTCTGTCCATGGGATTTCCCAGGCAAGAATACTAGTATATTCTATAAAGTTGCCTTTGCTATTTTGTTGACCATTTCTTTTGCTGTACAGAAGTTTTTAGTGTAATGTAATCCTACTTATTTTTTATTCTGTTGCTTATCCTTTAAGTTTCATCTCCAAAAAAAATCATTGCTAACACCTGTATCAGAGAATTTTTGCCTATATTTTCTTCTAGCAGTTTTATGGTTTTAGCACTTATGTTTAAGTCTTGAGATGCAAAGTTAGGTTATTTGCAATCGTTCCATTTACTTGAGAAGTGGGTTTATAGCTATAAACTTTGCTTCTAGAACTGCTTTTGCTGAATCCCCACAGTTCTGGTATGTTGAGTCCTCATTTTTATTTGTCTAAAAATAATTTTCCTCTTAGTTTATTCTTTGATACATGGTGGTTCAGGAAGTGACTATTTTTTAATAGTTAATAACTGTGAGAGATTGACATCGTAGTTTAAACAGTCAGGTGGGGAGCATTTCTCTTAAGTGAACATGGGCTGACTGTCAATACTGATTTGAACAAGAGATTATGGCAGAAGAAACACTGCCGATTTAGGCTCCAATTATTAAGGGAATTACAGTTTCTAGTTTAGTTTCTTGGAGTTTGACCAAAGTGACTACTCTGACACCACTATCCAGTGAGAAAGTCCAAACTTGTATGTAGAGAGGCTGAGTAGAGAACTGATGCCTATGATGTATGACTGTAACCATTCCAAATTGTTTTAGCCAGCCCAGCTGAATGACAAATCATTCCTAGTTTGGCTTGCCTAAATTGATGACTCATAGAATCATGATCTTACAAAATGGTGGCTGTTTTACGCCACTCAGTTTTTGGAAGGTTTGTTGTGTACATCTTTAGAACAGTTTTCAATTATCAGTGGATATTTTTTTAGTTCTACTTATACTACATTAGCTACTATGATCTCACATTACTTTTCTATCACCTAAACACTGAGGGGTCAGACCTCTAACCCTTGTCTGTCTATACTAGTTCAGTTCAGTTCAGTCGCTCAGTCATGTCTGACTCTTTGTGACGTTATGGACTGCAGCACACCAGGCTTCCCTGTCCATCACCAACTCCTGGAGCCTGCTCAAACTCATGTCCATCGCGTCGGTGATGCCATGTAACCATCTCATCCTCTGTCATCCCCTTCTCCTCTCGCCTTCAGTCTTTCCCAGCATCAGGGTCTTTTCCAATGAGTCAGTTCACATCCAGTGGCCAAAGTATTGAGTTTCAGCTTCAGCATCAGTCCTTCCAATGGATATTCAGGACTGATTTCCTTTGAGAATCATTGGTTGGATCTCTTGCCTTGAGAACCCCATGAACATTATGAAAGGCAAAAAGATCTACACTCACGTGCTAGAGAAATTTCCTTCAGTCCCTGGGCTTTAAATTGCATCCTTACAGAATGACTTTCTAATTTATATCTGTAGCTCTCACATTATTCCTTATATTTAGGTCCTTTGCCCAATTTTTAAACTGGATTATTGTTTTTCTGCTATTTGTTGTTGTTTAGTCACTAAGTCATGTCTCTTTTGCAGCCTCATGAACTATAACTTGCCAGACTGCAGTATTCCCAGTGGCCTCCTTGGACATCTCCAGTTTAATGTCTAATAGGCATTTCAAACTTAGCACGTTCAAACTTAAGTCCTAATCGCCTTAACAACACAGCAACTCTCATACTGTTTCCCATCCAGGTACATGAAACTCAGAGTCAACCAGTGCCTCAAACATCATAGATGATACCTTTGATTCTTCTTTTTCTCCCATACTTCACTTTGATCCATCAGTAAGCACTGTGGAATGTACCTTAGAATAGGTTTCAAGCTGAGTGATCTTATAAAACATAAATCAGATCATATCATTCATCCTGCGAATGGCTTTTCTTCCCACAGTGGCAAAATCTAAAACTCTTACCATGGCCTCATATAACCTGGCTCCAGGTGACTTCTCCATCCTCATAGCCCTTTCTTTCCCTCCCTTACTGGAATAAATGTGCTTTATTCTAGCACATTTGCCTTCCTGTTGGGCTCAGGGATCCCAGGGATCCTGCTGGGCATCTGGAATTCTTTTTCATATATTTCCATAGCTCATTCCTGAAATTCAGTCAGGTCTTGGTAAAAGTGCCTCAGAAAGTCCTCCTTGTCAGTCACATCTATAATAGGAACCCCTCTGTCCCCATCATTTTCCCATAAAGTTGCTTTATTTTTTCTCATTGTACTTTTTATCACCTGCAATGGCATGTTAAGTAAGTATTAGTCACTCAGTTGAGCCCAACTTTTTTGTGACCCCAAGGACTGCAGCCCACCAGGCTCCTCGGTCCATGAGATTTTCCAGGCAAGGATACTGGAGTGGGTTGCCATTTCCTTCTCTGGGGGATCTTCCCAACCCCGGGATTGAATCCGGGTCTCCTGCACTACAGGCAGATTTTTTACTGACTGCAATGACATGTTACCAGTATTTATTTATTTGATTACTTGTTTATTGCCAGTACCATTATCATGTAACCTCTTTAAAGCCAGATTCTTTTTCTTGTTCACTACTCTACCCCCAGTCCTTGAACAGTGCCTGGGGACACTACTACACCAGGCAAATCGTTTGATTAAATAAACTCCTTGATCGATTAAATAAACTTTTTTTAAGAGCAGAGACTATTTTATTCATCTTTTAATTCTTCCACCCACAGCCTTGAATATTTCTTTATAAAGATTGGCTACTTAAGGAATATTTGTGGAGGTGTTGAAATCAAGCCTGGAAGTGATTCATAACAACTTTTGAAGCTGTCTTCTTTCGATTAAAATCTAATCAGGCAGTTTGTGAGACCCAATTTCCATAAATTCTGGGTAGTTAAGGTTCTGATTTCCATCTTCTTAAGTGTCCAGTGACTTCCCTGGTGGCTCAGATGGTAAAGTGTCTGTCTACAATATGGGATACCTGGGTTCGATCCCTGGGTTGGGAAGTTCCCTGAAGAAGGAAATGGCAACCCACTCCAGTACTCTTGCCTAGAAAATCCCATGGATGGAGGAGCCTGGTGTCCATGGGTTGCAAAGAGTCAGACACGACTGAGCGACTTCACTTTCTAAGTGTCCAGTAATTTTGAGCGTTCAACATTTCTATTGCTGAGGCAGTCCTTGAGGAAGTTTCACTTTGTTTTGTTAAGTCTGTAAAAATTGTGATACCTGACTATCTTTGATTACTTTTCTGTCATCATTGGAGAAGCTACACAGACCATGCATGGAAGTGTTCTGAGTAAATTGTTTCTTATCCTTTAAAGAAAATCTGAATTATAATAAAACAATGAAGGAGGAGTGTTATCTTAAGACAAATTTCAGGATCTCATCTAATCTATGAGGCAAGGCACATACATATTCCTGAATATATAACATGCTGGTGAAAGGCATATATTTTAAAAATCAAAAATTTGAAATTCTCAAACATTAGCCAGGTCTTACTTGATTCTTGGCAATATGTATATTTTTTAAACTTTATTTCTAGACAAAGAAATCTTCCTAGGGATTCTTAGTATTCTAGGGAACTGGGGGAGTTCATGACAGCCTTGTGCCATCAAAAACACATCAGCATGTTTGGATCATTATTCTTCACTGATAAAATTGTCTTTCTTAACCAACTCCACATCCTCTTTTGTATTTCAATTTTACTGCAATATTAAACACTGCAGAAATGGCAATGCTGATTTTTTCAAATACTTCTTTCATGTGCTCCCTTTATTTTGCCAAATAAATTATTCAATAATTTTTGCATATGGTTCATTAATCCTCAGTTGTGTGCCTTTTTTTTCCCTTTAGAGGTAAAAATATGGTGTGCTGTATTTCTAAATAAAGCCCCTTTTTTTGGCTGTTCATTGTGCCCTTTACCTGAAGTGTATAATTGGATTCTTCAGTCATTTATCTCAAAATATACCCCACCAATTGAGTTGGAAAAATGTAGCATTACTAAGTTTAAATGCAACAATTCTATGCATTCAAATATAATATTACACTGAGAAGATGTATTATCTTAGTCTGCCAGAAAGCCACTTTAGTGTTTCAGACAACAAATTGCTCATGGTACATTTTCTACTCTGACATATTGCAGAATGGAATAAAAATAAAAGGTACAATTTGAACTATCACTAACAATTTGCTGCTTTTTATGGCACATTTCAGATTTTCTTAATATGGCTGACTTAATTTCACAAAGAAAGTACGTTTCATCCTAGTATCTGCATGTACCTTATCTATCATGTTTCTTCAGTTATGAAAATGAATGGATGCCAAGCATAAAAACTCCTGGTTTTGAATCCATGAATTAGAGTGAATTATAACTTCCTTCCTTGAAGCAGTATTGCATAGTGTGAAAAGCAGGTGTCATGGGACCAGATTACTCAACTTCATCTCTGCTCTAACACCTCCTAGGCCTGGATGGGTTTTATAACCACCTTGTGCCTCAGTTTCCTCATCAGTATGGTAGATGTAATCATAGCACCAATCTCATAGGGATGAACTGAACTATACAGGTAGAACCTGTGTAAAATACTGAGATTTTGTACTAGGCAAGTAATAGCTGGTTTTATTTCTAAAACACTCATTTTTCTATCCAAAATATAATATTTATTAGATTGTTACTGTATATCAACTGTCATATCTTACATATGTCTGTGGTTATGGCAGACATGGTCTGTATACTTTCTGAAGAGTCTAATTGAATTTTAAAACTGTTTAAAAGGTACAAAGCCATATGCATGATCACTTAACTGCTCCCACCCTTTACTCCCACCCCGATCTCATTCTACCTTTACCCTTACAGTCTATTCTCAATGCAGCAGCAAGAGAAATATTTTTAAAAGGTTAGTCTGGTCATGTTATCAGTTCAGTTCAGTCACCCAGTCGTGTCCGACTCTTTGCAACCCCATGAACCACAGCACGTCAAGCCTCCCTGTCCATCACCAACTCCTGGAGTTCACCCAAACCCATGTCCATTGAGTCGGTGATGCCATCCAACCATCTCATCCTCTGTCATCCCCTTCTCCACCTGCCCTCAGTCTTTCCCAGCATCAAGGTATTTTCCAATGAGTCAGTTCTTCACATCAGGTGGCCAAAGTATTGGAGTTTCAGCTTCAGCATCATTCCTTCCAATGAATACCCAGGACTGATCTCCTTTAGGATGGACTCGTTGGATCTCCTTGCAGTCCAAGGGACTCGCAAGAGTCTTCTCCAACACCACAGTTCAAAAGCATCAATTCTTTGGCGCTCAGCTTTCTTTATAGTCCAACTCTCACATCCATATATGACCATTGGAAAAACCATAGCCTTGACTAGATGGACCTTTGTTGACAAATTAATGTTATATCATGTTATATCTCTATTCAAAACATAGCATTGGCCTCCATTTCACACAGTCAAAGCTGATTCCTTAACCTGGCTTGTAAGCCCCAGCATGATCTGCCCATTCCTCTCTGATCTCTACTGCATACCTCACTCATCCTCCCAGCCACACTAGCATCCTTACTATGTCTCAAACCCAGCCAGGCAAACTCCCAACTCAGGGTCTTCACACCCCTTTCCTCTAGAAAACCACATTCTTACATCCTTCAAACTTTATGAAAATATCACCTTCTTACTGAGGCCTACCCTGACTGCTCTATCTGAAATTGCAGTCTGCCCCCTACTCCACCATTTTCAAACCCCCTTGCTGCTGCTGCTGCTGCTAAGTCACTTCAGTCTTGTCCAACTCTGTGCGACCCCATAGACGGCAGCCCAGCAGGCTCCCCCATCCCTGGGATTCTCCAGGCAAGAACTCTGGAGTGGGTTGCCATTTCCTTCTCCAAGGCATGAAAGTGAAAATTGAAAGTAAAGTCACTCAGTCGAGTCCGACTCTTAGTGACCCCATGGACTGCAGCCCACCAGGCTCCTCCGTCCATGGGATTTTCCAGGCAAGAGTACTGGAGTGGGGTGCAGTTGCCTTCTCCTCAAACCCCCTTAATCTACTCTATTTTTTCTCTTTTATCATAGCACTCAGCACCCTCCAAAATAGTATATTAAAATTATTTATATATTGTATTTATTTTGTGTTTCCCTCACCAGAATGTAAGCTCTACCAGGACAGGATTTGTTTTATTTACTCATATGTCCCAAGAACTCAGGATCACGTATGATACTTAGTAGTTACTCAATAAATTGTTGAAATGCATCAAAATTTTCAACAAATACAATAGGCTACAGTGTTTAAATTCAATGATATGGTCTTTTTAAAGTAGCACTAGGGAAGGAAGGAAGGAGTTTTCACTTTATTCCAAAGTGTGCCATTACACATTTTGGAATATTAGGGTTTATTCACAGATATGCTTTTTTAGTATATTTAATTTTTAAATATCTTTAAAGTTGTCAAGTACTGATTTTTATAGGATAATTTCATTCTTGGAAACAGCTGGAAGAGAATATGGTAAATTAATAAATTGATTAAGATAGTATTTTGAGGAAGGAAGGAAGGAAGGGACTCAGATAATGAGGCAAATTGACTTGAGCCACTAGTGAGTTGGCAATTTCAAAGTACTCTGGTCATATGGAAGGATACCACTGGTCCACATTCCAAAAGTTACTTTGAAATTTAACATGTACTTTGATACAGAAGACTTAAGTTTTCAAAATCTTGGTAAATTTTAGTTTTCCATACATAAAAAATGATATGACTCTACTATGGAACTCAAACATTTTAAGGCTTACCCATTTGGATCAGAGGACAGGAAAACACAGTATAATGCAGCAGAAAAACCAGGTGCCTTTTTTAAAAAGAAAAAAAAATTATTTATTTGGCAGTGACAGGTCTTGGTTGTTACAAGCAGGATCTTGAATTTTCACTGTGGTTCAGTTCAGTTCAGTTCAGTCGCTCAGCCATGTCCGACTCTTTGCGACCCCATGAATTGCAGCACGCCAGGCCTCCCTGTCCATCACCATCTCCCGGACTTCACTCAGACTCACGTCCATCGTGTCCGTGATGCCATCCAGCCATCTCATCCTGGGTCGTCCCCTTCTCCTCCTGCCCCTAATCCCTCCCAGCATCAGAGTCTTTTCAATGAGTCAACTCTTTGCATGAGGTGGCCAAAGTACTGGAGTTTCAGCTTCAGCATCATTCCTTCCAAAGAAATCCCAGGATTGATCTCTTTCAGGATGGACTGGTTGGATCTCCTTGCAGTCCAAGGGACTCTCAACAGTCTTCTCCAGCACCACAGTTCAAATGCATCAATTCTTCGGTGCTCAGCCTTTTTCACAGTCCAACTCTCACATCCATACATGACCACAGGAAAAACCAGATCCTTGACTAGACGAACCTTAGTCGGCAAGGTCATGTCTCTGCTTTTGAATATACTATCTAGGTTGGTCATAACTTTTCTTCCAAGGAGTAAGCATCTTTTAATTTCATGGCTGCAGTCACCATCTGCAGTGATTTTGGAGCCCAAAAAAATAAAGTCTGCCACTGTTTCCACTGTTACCCCATCTATTTCCCATGAAGCGATGGGACCGGATGCCATGATCTTTATTTTCTGAATGTTGAGCTTTAAGCCAACTTTTTCGCTCTCCTCTTTCACTTTCATCAAGAGGATTTTTAGCTCCTTTTCACTTTCTGCCATAAGGGTGGTGTCATCTGCATATCTGAGATTATTGATATTTCTCCCAGTAATCTTGATTCCAGCTTGTGCTTCTTCCAGTCCAGCGTTTCTCATGATGTACTCTGCATATAAGTTAAATAAGCAGGGTAACAATATACAGCCTTGACGTACTCCTTTTCCTATTTGGAGCCAGTCTATTGTTCCATGTCCAGTTCTAACTGTTGCTTCCTGACCTGCATATAGATTTCTCAAGAGGCAGCTCAGGTGGTCTGGTATTCCCATTTCTTTCAGAATTTTCCACAGTTTATTGTGATGCACACAGTCAAAGGCTTTGGCATAGTCAATAAAGCAGAAATAAATGTTTTTCTGGAACTCTTTTGCTTTTTCCATGATCCAGCAGATGTTGGCAATTTGATCTCTGGTTCCTCTGCCTTTTCTAAAACCAGCTTGATCATCTGGAAGTTCACAGTTCAAGTATTGCTGAAGCCTGGCTTGGAGAATTTTGAGNTTATATCTTTCCTTTTCTCCTTTGCTTTTTGCCTCTCTTCTTTTCACAGCTATTTGTAAGGCCTCCCCAGACAGCCATTTTGCTTTTTTGCATTTCTTTTCCATGGGGATGGTCTTGATCCCTGTCTCCTGTACAGTGTCACGAACCTCATTCCATAGTTCATCAGGCACTCTATCTTTCAGATCTAGACCCTTAAATCTATTTCTCACTTCCACTGTATAATCATAAGGGATTTGATTGAGGTCATACCTGAATGGTCTAGTGGTTTTCCCTACTTTCTTCAATTTAAGTCTGAATTTGGCAATAAGGAATTCATGATCTGAGCCACAGTTAGCTCCCGGTCTTGTTTTTGCTGACTGTATAGAGCTTCTCCATCTTTGGCTGCAGAGAATATAATCAATCTGATTTTGTTGTTGACTATCTGGTGATGTCCATGTGTAGAGTCTTCTCTTGTGTTGTTGGAAGAGGGTGTTTGCTATGACCAGTGGCGTTTTCTTGGCAAAACTCTATTAGTCTTTGCCCTACTTCATTTCGCATTCCAAGGCCAAATTTGCCTGTTACTCCAGGTGTTTCTTGACTTCCTACTTTTGCATTCCAGTCCCCTATAATGAAAAGGACATCTTTTTTGGGTGTTAGTTCTAAAAGGCTCTTGTAGGTCTTCATAAAACCATTCAACTTCAGTTTCCTCAGTGTTACTGGTTGGGGCATAAACTTAAATAACTGTGATATTGAATGGTTTGCCTTGGAGACGAACAGAGATCATTCTGTCATTTTTGAGATTGCATCCAAGTACTGCATTTCGAACTCTTCTGTTGACCATGATGGCTACTCCATTTCTTCTGAGGGATTCCTGCCTGCAGTAGTAGATGTAATGTTCATCTGAGTTAAATTCACCCGTTCCAGTCCATTTTACTTCGCTGATTCCTAGAATGTCGACGTTCTTCCTTGTCATCTCTTGTTTGACCACTTCCAATTACATGGGTTGTCAGATCTAGTTCCTTGACCATGGCTGGAACCTGGGTCCCCTGCTTTGGAAGCTCAGTCTTAGCCACTGGACAATCGGGAAATTCCCAAGAAGCGCATGCTTAAAGCCATGTGGACCTGAGGTTATTTCCCACCTTAACCCCCTTGTGTTGTATGATGTTGGAAAATAAACTTAAGTTCTGATTCTGTTTTTTTTTCCACTTGTAAAATAAGCATAAACATCCACATCCCACGATAAACATCACACAATTAAACATGAGAGAATGAAGAGTCCAAGTACATTAGTAACAAGCATCATGGTCAGCTCAGAATACCTGTAAGTAAGCCATTAATGCCGGCCACTAATAGTGTATACTTCTTGCTTAGTTGCTAAGTCATGTCTGACACTCTTTGTGACTCCATGGACTGTAGCCCACCAGACTCCTCTGTCCATGGGATTCTCCAGGCAAGAATACTGGAATGGGTTGCCATTCCCTTCTCCAGGGGATCTTCCTGACCTAGGGATCCAACCCACGTCTCTGGCACTGTCAGGCAGGTTCTTAACCACTGAGCCTCCAGGGAAGCCCATCCAGATAGTGGGTAGAGGGCTTAATTCACATTATCACAATCAATCCTTATAACAAGCCCATGAGGTAGGTAGCAGTATTATCTTTATCTTGCAGATAAAGAAATTGGAGCTTAGAGAATTTAGAGGTTAATTCACTTTTCCCTTTCCCCCAATTTTTGAAACATTCATTAAATTTTATTAGTTTCAAGAGTACTATAAGAACAGTGTGATGCATCTGTAGTTTTCTTCAACAAAAAATAAAAATGAAGAAAGCTGATAAGTAGATTTAATAGAAATTCAATCCACAAAATGTTCTGTTTTATTTTAATTTTGGTCAGTGTGCATTTTGTGTGTATAATGCCTATTACTTTAGCTTTTCAATTTATATGTTCACCATACATAGGGAAGTTACTTTGCATTTGGTGCTTATATCTTTAGTTCTGCAAATTTGGAAATCACTCATCATATACTACTTGACATCTTATGAACTGAAAGCAGTTGTAAAACACACTAAATTATCTTGGAAATAGGTGTGACAGTGTTTTATCCTGGAGAAGGAAATGGCAACCCACTCCAGTATTCTTGCCTGGAGAATCCCAGGGATAGAGGAGCCTGGAGCCTGGTAGGAGGCCATCTATGGGGTCGCACAGAGTTGGACACAACTGAAGCTAGACTTTGCAGCAGTGTTTTATCCATCCCAGAAAATATTCAGAAGGTAACAGAAATATTATGTGGAAAAAAGAATAGAATGGTTGAAAATTAGTTTACACAAGGAAAGACACACAATTGTTTAGATTTAATTCACGTAATTAGTTTTAAAAGTAGTATTTTTATTTCTCTGCCTATTGATATGATACTAGCAGATGTGGTATGAAATGGGAGCAGAGTCTCTGATTTCTAAGCTTCTCAAGATAATGTTCTAATGTTTGTCCCTAAAAGTACCTTTGAAATGATCTGGAGCACACTAGAGAATGGAAGTATCATTCAAAGACTACTAAGAAGTAAGGGCCAGAACAGAAATCGTCCAAGGGTCCTCACCACTACCCAGGCCCTCTGGTTCACTTCTCTGTTCTTGGCAACATTTCTTAATAACATTTAAACCTGCAACTCTTGGGCTCAGGCAGGCTTGTCATTAGCCAGGACAACAGTAGAAAAGTGTGACGACCAATGTGAAACTTCTGAAATACCAAATAAGGACGTTCTCCATTTTAGGGGGGAAAAAAAACAAACAAACAAACAAACAAAAAAACAGAAAAATTGACACCAAACGCTTCCAAATGCCCTGAGAAGCACCTCTTGACTCTGATAGACACAGATACGATAGACATTGTTTATAAGACACTGAAAATTCAGGACTTAGATTTTCAGAATTTCCTTGAAGGTAAAAGACCTCTAGATCTGGCTCACAAAATAGTGAGATCTTGCTATTTAAAGGTGGTTCAAGTAGAATCAAATGTTTGACTTTGCCCCTTGAGGAATGAGACTCTGAACCTTCTTGTTTTCTAACATTCAAGGTTGAGCACAATGTTTTCTCCAACAGTGCCTAATAATTATGGATTTTTTAAAGTGGTCAGTTTTTTAGGTGGCCTGTGTTGGAAATTTTCCCAACAAATGAAAATATTGCAGCTGTTTTATTATGTGGCTGTATTACACTTTCAATCATCACAATCGTCACCCTTTAGGACTTTTCCAGAGAAAAAACTCTGTCCCCAGAGGTCACAAATGGAACGTCTCATTGAGGTGCTTCCAAGCTGTCCTTTTCCAACCAATTTCTCCACTGTGAGAACTCAGAAAAAATTCCAGGCTACTGTCAGTTCACCAGTCTATAAACAGTCTATTTCCAGAAACTCCAGCATATCAAATTCCAAATTTAAATTAATAGATAAATCATGAGGGTGTGTGAAAAATAATCAGTTTCCAAGAATATTTTCCAGATGATTCATTTTAAAATGACTGTCTAATGTGATGGTTTGTGAATAAGAGTAGCAAGTCTTCAAAGGCAGACCTGGGAAGAACCCTGTGTCTGCATTTTTAATAAGCACCTGGGATTCTGATGTAGTTTTTTTTATCTGCTTAAAATATATGACTCAAAACATTCATATTTAAGGAGGTATCAGTTGTATAAAGTGCTTTGCTCTTTTCTCTTTGCCATTTTGTAGCCTCAGATTTTCCTCTCTAATGTATTATTCCTTGAAAATAATACAATCAAACCTTTAAGAGCTCATTGTTAGCTGTTTGATTTTAGAAAATCAAATGTACAAATGCAAGTTTAATGACACTAAGTAAGAAAAAACTTGTATTAATGTTACTATTAAAATGGTTGCTGGAGACAGTTGACCTCAAAAGACAGGATATTACAAATGAAACCTGACAAACAGTCCCTTGAGAAAAAACAAGAACAACAGAGGGAGAAACCTTGGGCTTATGTGGTAAAAAGTCAAAGTGAGATTTCCTGAATGTCAGAGCAATGAAGCAGGCAGTAACGTTTTTACTATGAAAAGATAATCAGGGATCAGCCTGCATGTTGGCTGGAATGACTTAATTTCCTTTAACCTTTGAGTTCTCTTTGCCGATCCTGTGTGTCAATAACAGCTATATGCGAGTACAGTGGGGAATATTATTATTAAAAGGAATTTTAAGATATATTACCTGATTTGAGGTAGAAATACACTCCTGTCAAAGGCAATCATTGTCTGATATTGCTGCTGATACTGTCCTGATACTACTCATTGCTTCTGATATTGTTCCAGAAACTGTTCTTTACATTTATCCAGGACATTCAAAATAAGTTAGCGAATTTTTATAACCCTGGGTACATTGACATTTGTCATCACTCATTGCTTTAGTTTCGTGAATATAGAAATTACCCTCCAAGAATGTGAAAACAGATGTAATAAAACAGTTTTGAGTTCTCAGGGAGCAAAAGATATAAGAATTAATTCCAATTCTATTGCTATTAAGTAGTAATCATAACATATACTGAAATTCCATGAAAAACAGGACTGCGTAGCTGACATTAATCCTAAGCAAAATCCCACAGATTTTTCAAAATAATGATTTTTCATTGATTGCATAAAAAGTGTTCCCAGTAGAGGCAGCTGAGAGTTCAGAGAGGACTGTCATCTTTCATTTTTGTTTTTGTAGCTAGTGTTATTAATTAACTTTGTAATAAGTATGTCTTGATTTTAACTTGAAAACATTGATCGCTCATTTATCTGAGCATGTCAGAGGATGATGAACTAGTAATAGCAGAACTGGGTTGATTCACAACTGATAGAACAATGAAAATTTTTAAATTAGTTTTTAATTAGACAATGTCAATCTAGAAGACAGTCTTTAGAAATGACATGCTAGACTCTGCCTTTGGCTTTTTCTAGAATTATCAAACTATCTGACTGACAAATCATCAAAAATGGAAATGGGTATCTTATACATTCATTGACAAAAATCTGAAGCCAAGAATTTTCAAGTCTGAAATAATAGGCAAGATTCAGTAAGTTGAATCTTACAGAAAGTATGTAAAAACTTCTACTTAAAGCCAGAGTTCACCTGAAGAAGATTAGGATGGAAATGTCTCTCTTAGAGGTAAAAGAATTTTACTAGGTAATTTCACAGAAGTTGTTCCTGTCTTAGGTTGCATAGGCAGACAGAAAAGGGAAGTGAATGACTTGTTCTACCTAAATGTTCTAGAACTTCACCAATTTTGCTTTATCAGTGCTGGGCATCAGACCTCAGGAGGCATAGAAACTGAGTATAGAAACTTTCCTGGTGGACCAGTGGCCAAGATTCCATGCTCCCTATGCAGGGGGTCTGGGTTTGATCCCTAGTCAGGACCTAGATCCCATGTGCCACAACTAAAGGTCTCGTGTGCTGCAACTAAGCCCTGCTGCAGCCAGCTAAATAAATACTTTTAGAAAAAACTGAGTATATGTGAATGAGAATGGCTAGGATGGTAGATAAAACCCAAACTGTTTCACACTATCAGTATCTGAAGGAAATGGAGACACTTAAGTAAGAATGAGTGGGCATGATACCATAGATATGGAATTGGACTTCCTTCAGTATACTTTTGGAGAAGGCAATGTCACCCCACTCCAGTACTCTTGCCTGGAAAATCCCATGGATGGAGGAGCCTGGTAGGCTGCAGTCCATGGGGTCACGAAGAGTCAGACATAACTGAGTGACTTCACTTTCACTTTTCACTTTCATACATTGAAGAAGGAAATGACAACCCACTCCAGCGTTCTTGCCTGGAGAATCCCAGGGACGAGGGAGCCTGGTGGACTGCCATCTATGGGGTTGTACAGAGTCAGCCACGACTGAAGCGACTTAGCAGCAGCAGCAGTATACTTTAGTAGTGTACAGATCTAGGACTCAAGGATGGATGTTAACTGGTGGATTCCAATTCAACAAATGGTAAAGCTTTTAAATGATTTGATATAACTGAATAGGGCAACTCAAGGTCGAACAATTGTTAAAATGGTGGAGATGATGAGACTGAAGTATCACATAAAATAAGGTCATAGTTTAGATCACTAGGTTTTAAACTGGGCTGTCTGGAGTATTCAGGTTCAGGGTGTCCCTTTGGAGGTGGAAGAGGATGGAAGATGTTGACTGAGTTGACTGTTACCCCAGGCTCACAGTCCACTTTGTTTGGATATTGGCTCCTCTTAAGATTTTTTTCCCTAAGCTAAAGTCTCCATGGTTAAGAAAAAGAAAAGAGAAAAAAAAGGAGAAGAAAAAGATTAGATAATAGTTTATCTCTTCCAGACTTAGGACTCCAAATAGTAACAACTGAGATATATTTTAAGTGTGAAAAATATACCTCAAGAGAGTTTGAGAAAATTAAATCCCCAAATTTGTGTACCCAACATACACATAACACCACACATACACAAGAAAATATGCATTTTAAGAGCCCTTATCACTCAGTGCTAAGCTATTTTTTTTCTCATTTGTTGCATATATCCAACACTCGTGACCATGATTCTCCTGCTTGTTTAAAACAAAATAGTAAAAAAATATTTCTTTTAGTTCAAACATCTAAATGAACTTTGTATAAAATTAAGTTAAATATCAAGCACTCAGTTATCCCTCCAGGGTAGTCAGGAAAGCTGGTTTCCTCTAATCATCTGTCTAGTTCCAGGTCACCAGATGTAGAGTTAACCCAAGGAGAGAGCTGGGTAAATTCAAAGCTCAGTGTCTTTTTCTAAGTCAAGACAGTTTATGTGGATATGCATTTCTGCCTTTAAAGCTAAATACCACATTTAATTATATCTGTTGTAACATTCTATCTGTAATTCAATAACAAAAGAGATAAATTATTATACAGCAGGATTATCAAAAATAACATCAACCAAACGGAAAGTATATCAGTACCTAAATGCACATGCTTTCAGCAAATACTTATTGAGCACTTTTCATGTGCCAGGTGTGGTTCTAGGCCCAAGGGACACAACAGCAAGCCCTGACCTTGTGAGGGTTATATTCTAGTAGATAATATGCAAATAAACACTCCAGGTGGTAACAAGTGCTGTTAAGGAAGATGTAGCAGTTGTCACTGGATAGAGATCAGTGGGGGCTGCTGTTTTGTATAAATGCAGGAAAATACAAGGTTAATGTGTGGCTGCAACGAGTGTCTCAATCAAGTTCCTTGTATAAAAACAATAGGTGATGAGTTTTCATAATGCTTCTACTTCAAAGGTTTTGCACAGAGCAAGTATCAGCTGCCTGCTTTAGCAACTCTCTTCCTTTGCTATGCATCTTTTACTTTGTGGTTTGTCTGGTTTCCTTTTGACTTCCTTAGGCTGTCCAGGGTTCTGAAGAGAATTATATTACCTGTAACTCCCCCTCCTCCCAACTGCTTGAGCTTTTGCTAAAAATAACTCTAAGATGGTTTCACTATTATTCTTTTTAGCCCACAAACTTGCTTTTTCTTCAAAATTATTTTCCAGTTTATATACTTTTTTTTCTAATTAAGAACACTTACTCCCATATTTTCACTTTTTTAATAAACGTATTAACTGTGTCATTTACCTGTGTGAGCATATTTATCTTTTCTTTCTCTGCATGATAGCATGGTAATGAAAGGATAAAACAGCTTCTGCCTCCTCAAGAAAGGATTGGAGATAATTTTTTTTTCATATTCTAATTTTTTAAAATGAGAAATTTCAGAGCTTCTCTACTTGTTATAGGAAAAATGTGCTTGTTTGTATTTTTCTGTTAATCTCTTCAAACAAATATTACATTGCATTGATTATGAAATTATATAGAGAATGATTATCATTGGGAAAAATTATATAAGTGTAAAAACAAGTTGTATAAAAGCATTATTTAACCTGTAAAATATGTTGTTGGTTAGATTTTATTAGACTGTGAGATAGACAACAACGTTCATATATAACTTCCAATTTTTGTGTAAGCCTATAATAACCTCTCCCATCCTCCATCTCGTTAAATGCTTTTGACTATAGTGTCTCCATCCTGCAAGCAAGCATCTGTTGTTTTCATTTTAAAACATTTGGAAAAGGTGAAGGGACAAAGTAATGACATGGGAGCCTTTTCTTAGGCGTTAGAGGGAATTTTAAAATATTTTAAAGCATAACCCAGGAATGTTCTACACAGAGTAAATTTAAAGATCCCATTCAGTTATAATTTATGAGTCTTACATTTTTTGTTAACTTATTACTGATACTTAGACATTCCATGATCCCAGATTCACTCTTCTTCATTACTATGACAATATCTTTGAAAGGTTATTACCTTAAACTATATATAAATATAGTAAATAATTGTGTTATGATTTATTATGTATACTATGCACTCATAAATAGCCCTGTAATATCCCTGATTTTGAATCAGTTGACTTTGACCTTTATTACAACCAACTTTGGAGGTAGAAAGCAGGCTGAATAAGAATTATTAGGTTAAAAGCCACTTGAGGAGATAACGTATTGAGATGAAAGAGCTCTGGGAAAAAAAAAAATTAAAAAAAAAATAAGACCTTCAGATTTAACCTGGCAATGTCACTAAGGCGATCCATTGTCATTTCAGGCAACTCAGCAAAGGCCTCTGGAGTATAGTCCCTCATAGGCGTCAATCCACAATGACAGCTGTGAATGCCTCAGAGACCAAGTAAGTGTGGAAATGGCTTGGGTTAGATAAAAGTGGTAGGGATGCTGGTAAACTGGAGACACATGGCCTTCCTAAAGGCATTAATTTCAAAATTTTGAAACTTGGTGATAACTTTTGAATCCTTTTTAACTCTGATACTCTGTGCTTTTCAACTGGATTTGCAAATAAAACCAACATGTGTTTATTAGGCATATAAAGTGTAAAAACCTTGTTATGACTTGAGAGGGGCAACATAAAGCTATGAGTAATGCCGTCTGCCTTTGAAGCATATAATTTAAAGAAATAAAACTCTGAAGACGATGAAGAGGTTAGTTGTTCTTGTGATGGGGAAAACATTGATTATTTAACCACACTCAAAAAAGCTGTTTCCTTTAAAAAAAAAAAAAAAATGGGTGTGTATTACCAAGTACTGGAGAAACTGTTGGAATGAAAATACCCTCTAACAAGAGGGGCTAAGGAAAGACTTCCCTGAAGAGGTGAAGTTCAAGTGTGAGATACATGTATAGGATCTGCACTGGGACAGAATGGGATAGCTTTACAAGCCAGGGATTTAACTTTAAGAAGACCTGCATATATGCCATTAAGGAGTCTAGCTTTTTTGTTTCTTGGTTTTTGTTAGTGATGGATTCTTGTTAGGACAATTAGTAGTACGATTGTCACTTAAACTCGTCATAGTGTTTTTACATATACGCTGATATCAGCCAAACATTTGGTTGTAGTATATACATTTCAATGTTAAAGCTGAAGACTTTTACACAGATGTACTTAGTGAATAAATATATTCATTTGATCATAACAAAATAAATTATCACCATTGTATTTGCATTTTTATGCCACTAACCATCTGTTTTCTCTACACTGTTGTCTCTAGTTATAATCTTTCTTTCTTCAGCAAAACATATCTCACTGTTGTCTCTGAATGCCTGGAAATGTAGGATGTCCAAGTAAGATGTGTCCAGATAAGATGATCCAATAATGACTAACACTGGTTTTATGTTTTCAAATTTACAAGTGTTTTCATATGCATTTTAAACATTTATTCCTTTAAAAAATTCTATAGTGTATATTGTATTCTTCTTTATTCAAAAGAGAAGCTGTCTCTGTGTTTATTAAGTATAATTAACACAGTCATAGCACACAGTAGGATTGCTATAGAGATCATTACAGTTAGACCTGGAAGATAGCATGGTCCATATCTCTCATGTCCTTCATCTATACACCTAGTATTTATTGAACACCTGCAACTTTTCAGGCACTGTTCTAAGTTACAAGCACACAGTAGTAAACAAGAGAGACAAGGTTATTATCACTTTCTACATTCTACAAAGGAAACCTGCCCGTAGTTTACCCATCCAGGACCCAGGTCTTTGGATTTCCAAGTTGCATTCTTTCTATGATACTAACTGTAACCATACGTTTGGTTGAATACTTCTAATGCTAGCTTAGGAGTCTACCCTGATCCAGGGCAGATAAAATAAATGCTCTGAGAGTAAGGTGAAATCGCCAATACATGTGTTGAATGTAATTAAAATTGCCAAGATGTTTATGACAGGAATAAATGCTCAGGGCAATTCCAGCTGCCAAGAATGGATCTTATTTTGGTTTCATGGTTGTTGTGTGGCCAAAGAACTATATAATCAGATGCGTTTTGCTTTTTGTTGGCTTCTCATTACGTTATGCCTATCTTTAACTTGGGAGTCATGTGTTACTTAAAGGTGTAATGCCAGAAGAAAGAGGAAAATAAATTAAGGTAAAAATGTAAGAAATAAAGGGATCTTTTCTTTATATGTATATGTGTGTATATGTATGTGTATTTGTAGGAAAGTATATATATATATATATATATAT
>SJYQ01003744.1:1282596-1328718 GCA_006410935.1 Redunca redunca
GAATTTGGTGATGCTTGAAACTGAATCTTTATTTCATTTATGTTCAGGATTATTTTCAATAGTAATGCAAAATGTCCATTAGAACAGAATTCTGCTGTAATAGGCAGCTTTATTAATCTGCCTGGAGAAATGCAGTACAATTAATTCTAAATTTGATAACCAGTAAGCACTTCAAATGTTCAATAGATTATTTATTAAAAGGCAAATCAAAAAAGAAATAAGCTTTACTGCCAATGAACAGAATGCTTGGATTTTAAAATGGCCAGAAGGCTACTGGTATTAATAAGCTTTGTCAAATTCATTTTCAGACATGCATGGAGGAGTTTGTACTATTTTTTGTTCATGTCACAATGTCTGTCAAGAGAAGAGCTCAGATACCTTGGGGAAAGCTTTCTGATGTGCAACTATTTGAAAATAAAAAGACAGACAGACATTTACCTGATTCACAAGGGAATGGAAAACCATGAAGGATCTTGAGAAAAATTAGAGCAGTAACAGTGAAAGTGTTAGGAAAAGAGTTTAGCCATTGATATAAATTTGAATAAGAATGACAAATACAAACATTGGTGATAAAAATACTAGAAACTTAAAGTCAGCATGAAAAGATTTTCCATTGTATGAATGAAGCAACCCAGATCATGAATGAATGTGTCTCATGAACCATTTGTTTATGCTGTATCTGGAACTATAATGTAAATATCACACAAGTAGCCCAGTTCCATCAGATACTAATGCATATTGTCAACAACATCTGACCACGGGGACTTAATGGTATATAATAGAACCCTCCTGTAGGCATGTAAAACTTGGGTTCAAATGATAGTTCTGCCAGGTAACAGGTGCGTAACTATGGACAAATTACGTAAGAGCCTGTCTTTCATTGGTGCTCTCCAGTAGACTTTTCTGTGATGATGTAAGTACATAGAATATTTATTATTTTCTAAATAAGAATATTTGTTACATAGAAATTTGTTAAATTCTGTGCTGTTAAATAAGGTAACCATGAACTATGTGGCTATGGAACACTTCGCATCTGACTACTACAACTAAGGAACTGGATTTTTAATTTTAGCTATTGCAATTTATTTAAATAGCCACATATGGCTAGTGTCTTCTAAATTGGACAGTACAGTATAGCCTCAAGCAATTTCTTCTATGAAACAGCAGTAGTAATAGATCTGATTCAATTATGATACTTTCAGTTGCAAGGGAGAGAAAACTCAACTCAGAATTTAAACAACAAAGGAAATGTACTGACTCCTTTTAACTGAAAAGTCCAGAATTGAGAGGTGCTGGGCAAAGCTCAGTTGGGGCTTCTCACTCTATTTTTTCCCTAGTACTCTTTCTTTCCCTTTATTTTCATGTCGAGTCTCTGCCCTTATGATGATTTCCCTGATGGTCACAGTCTGGCTGCTGTAGTAACAGGGGTTACACACTTCTCATTTGCATCTAGTAGGAGTGAAAGAGCATTGCCTTCCACGTCCACTTAAAAGGCCTAACATTATCATATGTGAACTAGATCACCAGTCCAGGTTCTATGCATGAGACAGGGTGCTCAGGGCTGGTGCACTGGGATGACCCTGAGAGATGGGATTGGAAGGGAGGTGGGAGGGAAGTTCAGGATGGGGAACACATGTACACCCAGGGCTAATTCATGTGAATGTATGGCAAAAACCACCACAATATTGTAATTAGCCTCCAATTAAAAAAAAAAAAAAAAGCCTAAGCTTTGCTCTAACAAAATCAATCTGTAACAAATAGGTAAAGCCAGGAGAAGGCTGTGTGTTGCCTGGCTTGTACCTAATTTCCTGCCCATCCCCTACTTAATTACTTTGGCAAGGTAAAGGAGATTTTTCAATGAATGTTGAAACTAATGGTTAAGTTGGGGGAAATGGTGTTTTCTCAAAGAAAATCTGGAAGTTATTCGGAAGTAGAAAAAGATGGGGAGAGAATGCTGGATAGGTAATTGATCATTTTCATACAACTATCTGAAAGAATCATTTTAATGGAGTCAGTGACTAGGTAGGTAGGTAGGTAAAGCACCTAACAGAGTGATATGTTATATCATTTCTTGTTCACATACCCCACCCTTTCCATGTACCCTGGGCAACAATCTTAGCCCTTCAGTGTCTTAGTTTTCTCACGTGGGAATAGGTGACTGTTAAGATTGCTTCTAGCACTCAGTCTATTACTGATACCTATTACTGATGTTATGTAGCCTCAGAACACGGGAATAAATGTGGCAAAGGTGGGTTAGTTGCATTGAAGGGCAGTGGATAGCCACAGCTAACAAAAATATCATTGGGTCTCCTGTAACCAGTCTGTGGAAATGGCCCAGGTGCCAGTCTTTCAGCAAATAGAGGAAAGATGAGACACTGTGCTTGTTTTTCAGTTCCAGCTTCTTCTGGACTCAGTTCCAGCTCTACTACCCTCTAACAGATGAACAGATAATAACAACCAATGATATCTAGTCTTTAGCTCAATGACATGAGAGACGCATTTGAGGCTTACACCTGAAAATTGAAATTTTATTGTGCTAGACTGGGATTCAGGCATCTCTATTTTCTTTTTTTTTTTAAGAAAATAAAATTAATTTTAATGTGTAGCTATGGTTGTGAAGCACTACTCAAATGATTTTCAGATAAATAGGAAGTGGAGTCAGGGGCCTATATCACATTATTTGGTGTCAAGTAGCAGGCCAATTAAATGCTATGAAGACAGCGAAATAACCAATGTTAGAACTATGCAAAATTTCTTCACCAAAAAGATGAAATCACAAAAGCAAATACATTAAAAAAAAATCTGGAGACAAAACACTTAGATAACTGTTTCTCACTCTCAAGAAAATTTACAACACCATGAATTCTGTAAGACATAAAGATTAAATGATATTTAGTTAGCAGAGCTCAAATAAGAAATTATGGAGGAAAATAAAGCAATAACAGGCATTAAAACCAAATTAGAAGGAAAAGAGCAAGTATGGCAGAAAATCAAGTTGGTAACATGAAAGGAACTATGTAAAAACAACCGCAGAAGACACAGGAAAAGAACCACAATGTTATTAGAAAAAAAGCGCAACCAAAAGTTATTAGAAAAGATGAGATTAGGAAACATTGCAAATTCTTGTACATGGAGGGAAAACAACTCATTGAATAAACAATTACATTAGTTACTGTAGAAACTGACTTTCAAGGAATGAAAGAACATGAATCTTCAGGTTTAACAGGCCCATGATGTGCCAGAAAAAAAAAAAAAAAAAGATTTAAAAATTATGAATGAATGAGTCATATCCTTGTGAATTGATTATATTTTGAGGATAACCAAAAAATTTTAAGGTACATGTACATATTCTCTGTTATACTTCCATTTGCCTAGGCTTATATGTTGTAATAAATAGATACTTGATGAATATTTGTTGAGTAAATGATAAAAAAAGATCTTTTTTAAATAAAATCACTTTGACTGAAATATTAGAACTAAGTTAAGTTCAGTTCAGTTCAGCCACTCAGTCGTGTCTGACTCTTTGCAGTTCCATGGACTGTAGCACGCCAGGCCTCCCTTTCCATCACCAACTCCTGGAGTTTGCTCAAACTCATGTCCATTGCATCGGTGCTGCCCTCCAACCATCTCATCCTCTGTCATCCCCATCTCATCCTGCCTTTAATCTTTCCCAGCATCAGAGTCTTTTCCAATGAGTCAGTTCTTCACATCAGGTGGCCAAAGTATTGGAGTGTCAACTTCAACATCAGTCATTCCAATGAATATTCAGGACTGATTTCCTTTAGGATGGACTGGTTGGATCTCCTTGCAGTCCAAGGGACTCTCAAGAGTCTTCTCCAACACCACACTTCAAAAGCATCAATCCTTTGGTGCTCAGCTTTCTTTATAGCCCAACTCTCACATCCATACATGACTACTGGAAAAACCATAGCCTTGACTAGATGGACCTTTGCTGGCAAAGTAATGTCTCTGCTTTTTAATATGCTGTCTAGGTTGGTCATAACTTTTCTTCCAAGGAGCAAGTGTCTTTTAATTTCATGACTGCAGTCACCGTCTGCAGTGATTTTTGAGCCCCCAAAAATAGTATGTCAGTTTCCATTCCTTCCCCATCTATCTTCCATGAAATGGTAGGACCAGATGCCATGATCTTAGTTTTCTGAATGTTGAGCTTTAAGCCAACATTTTCACTCTCCTCTTTCACTTTCATCAAGAGGCTTTTTAGTTCTTCACTTTCTGCCATAAGGGTGGTGTCATCTGCATATCTGAGGTTATTGATATTTCCCCTGTCAATCTTGATTCCAGCATGTGCTTCTTCCAACCCAGCATTTCTCATGATGTACTCTGCATATAAGTTAAATAAGCAGGGTGACAATATACAGCCTTGATGTACTCCTTTTCCTGTTTGTAACCAGTCTGTTGTTCCATGTCCAGTTCTAACTGCTGCTTCCTGACCTGTATACAGGTTTCTCAAGAGGCACACAGTCTAAGGCTTTGGCATAGTCAATAAAGCAGAAATAGATGTTTTTCTGGAACTCTCTTGCTTTTTTGGTGATCCAGCAGATGTTGGCAATTGATCTCTGGTTCCTCTGCCTTTTCTAAAACCAGCTTGAACATCAGGAAGTTCACGGTTCACGTATTGCTGAAGCCTGGCTTAGAGAATTTTGAGCATTACTCTACTAACGTGTGAGATGAGTACAATTGTGCGGTAGTTTGAGCATTCTTTGGCATTGCCTTTCTTTGGGATCGGAATGAAAACTGACCTTTTTCCAGTCCTGTGGCCACTGCTGAGTTTTTCAAATTTTCTGGCATATTGAGTGCAGCACTTTCACAGCATCGTCTTTTAGGATTTGAAATAGCTCCACTGGAATTCCATCACCTCCTCTAGCTTTGTTCATAGTGATGCTTTCTAAGGCCCACTTAACTTCACATTCCAGGATATCTGGCTCTAGGTGAGTGATCACACCATTGTGATTATCTTGGTGTGAAGATCTTTTTTGTACAGTTCTGTGTATTCTTGCCACCTGTTCTTAATATCTTCTGCTTCTGTTAGGTCCATACTATTTCTGTCCTTTATCGAGCCCATCTTTGCATGAAATATTCCCTTGGTATCTCTAATTTTCTTGAAGAGATCTCTAGTCTTTCCCATTCTGTTGTTTCCCTCTATTTCTTTGCATTGATCGCTGAGGAATGTTTTCTTTTCTCTCCTTGCTATTCTTTGGAGCTCTGCATTCAGATGCTTATATCTTTCCTTTTCTCCTTTGCTTTTTGCCTCTCTTCTTTTCACAGCTATTTGTAAGGCCTCCTCAGACAGCCAATTTGCTTTCTTGCATTTCTTTTTCTTGGGGATGGTCTTGATCCTTGTCTCCTGTACAGCCTCATGAACCTCCATCCATAGTTCACCAGGCACTCTGTGTATCAGATCTAGTCCCTTAAATCTATTTCTCACTTCCACTGTATAATCATAAGGGATTTAATTTAGGTCATACATGGGGTCTAGTGGTTTTCCCTACTTTCTTCAATTTAAGAAGCAATGTTCACCAACATCATACCTGATGTCGATTTCCAGGAGGTCAGCCATGGATTTCAAAAGCCATCCACCATTACGTAGGTATTGCAATTGAAATACTAATGCTGCCTAGGCTATGGTTACCTAGCATATATGCATCGGGTGAACAAACGCAAGAATGGAATAACTGGCTAAGGCAGTTAGTTATGTGCAAAGTGTCTCCATCCTGGTGTAACCTCTGGTGCATTGCACCCAGGTCCCTGGAACATGCTGTTGCCTTCCGACCACCTGCCCTCAAATTTCTAATAGTGTCTTCTATTTGTTGCTGCCATTTAGCTGTGACCTGGACAGCTCCAGTTTTTGAATTTTTTTAGCCTTATGGACTGTGAAATAATATCATGTAAAATCTCTTTTATTGACCAAACTCTTCATAGGATAGAGTTCAACGATTCTCCAGTTCCTACAGGTATAACCTACATTCTTCAGCCTGACAAACAAGCGCTTGCCGCTCCAGCTTCATCTGATACTGTACTTCTACTTTTTATGTTGCTGTCTTTTCTGACCGCCTTAGAGTTTCCTAAATAGTTCAGACTCCTTCCTGCCTCTGTGTCATTGTATTGCACTGCTTTGTATCTCGTAAAATTCCATCTGTGCCTTCATCCCCTGGGAAAATAACTGGTGATCCTTAAAGTGGAGGCTGTAGTAGTTTCTGACACCTCCAGGCAAATTTGTGTATTTCTTTACTCATTCACTCAGTATATGCCTGTTATAGTAAATATTTTATCCCATCACAACTGTTTGTTTGGCATTCTTTCTCCCAGCTAGTCTATATGTTTCACAAGAACAAAGACTGCCAAGTATTGATTTTTATCTCCCCAGTACTTAAAAGGTGCTTGTCTCAGGGTAAAAGAAATATAACACGGATTGATGAAAGTGAAAGAGGAGAGTGAAAAAGTTGGTTTAAAACTCAGCATTCAAAAAACAAAGATCATGGCATCCTGTCCCATCACGTCATTACAAATAGATGGGGAAACAATGGAAACAGTGACAGACTTGATTTCCTTGGGCTCCAAAAATCACTGCAGATGGTATCTGCAGCCGTGAAATTAAAGGAGGCTTCTTTCTTGGAAGAAAAGTTATCACTGACTTAGTCAGCATATTAAAAAGCAGAGACATTACTTTGCTGACAAAGGTCCATACAGTCAAAGCTATGGTTTTTCCAGTAGTCATGTATGGATGTGAAAGTTGGACTGTGAAGAAAGCTGAGCACCGAAAAATTGATGCTTTTAAACTGTGGTGTTGGAGAAGACTCTTGAGAGTCCCCTGCGCTGCAAGGAGATCAAACTAGTCAATACTAAAGGAAATCAGTCCTGAATATTCACTGGAAAGACTGATGCTGAAGCTGAAGCTCCAATACTTTGGCCACCTGATGTGAAGAACTGACTCCTTGGAAAAGACCCTGATGCTGGGAAAGATTGAAGGTGGGAGGAGAAGGGGATGACAGAGGATGAGATGGTTGGATGGCATCACTGACTTGATGGACATGAGTTTGAGCAAGCTCCTGGATGTGGTGAAGGACAGGGAGGCCCGGTGTGCTGCAGTCCATGGGGCTGCAAAGAGTCAGACATGACTGAGCGACTGAACTGAACTGAAGATGTGAATCGTTCCTCTTCTACCTACTGACTATGTGATATTGAGTCAGTTGTTTTAATGCGTCTGAATCTCATTTT
The DNA here is from genome assembly GCA_006410935.1 of Redunca redunca. Taxonomy (NCBI): domain Eukaryota; kingdom Metazoa; phylum Chordata; class Mammalia; order Artiodactyla; family Bovidae; genus Redunca; species Redunca redunca. The sequence goes on from SJYQ01003744.1 coordinate 1,289,833, forward strand.
TCTCATTTATAAAATAGGGACAATAGCAACAACTACGTATTATGGTTGTGAGGACTTGGTGAAATAATGAATGTAAAGAGCTTAGAATATAAGAAGACTCCTGGCAGCTATCATTTTTGTTGTAGAATATATTCAGTAGATACTTTAAAGAAAATAAATGCACATATGAGAATCTATTATATATTATATAGTAAGGGTCTACCCAGAAAGCTTATTTCTGCTCATGCCTCTGAATTGGGTTCCATTTCCACTAGCACCAACTAACCTTGACTTATTTTCAATTTAATGAGTGGAGATCCCTCTTCATTACATTGTTGAATGTCTTTAGGCAACTATTAGATCTTGCTTGTAATTTTCTTCAAGACAAAGTCCTCTTAGTGCCTACTGAGGAGACTAGACCTATTTGATATTAATAGTCTTCATCAGGCCCTACCCAGTCTTAGACCCTAAATGGCCATATTTACATTTAGAAGGAGAATGCAAAGCATTGTCTGTAGTAACGTATGTACCTCGGGGTGCATTTTCATTCATCTTCAATAATCTTTTAATTTACACAAAAGCAGAAATGGAAAGGGCAGGTGATATGGCATCTTTCTCCTTCTGCCCACAAATCTTTTACCTATAATTCAATAGCAACTATAGCATTTCCCCTATATCTTACCATTCTCACAGAAATTTCAGATATCTGACGTGCAAGCTAGCTCACATGGGGATTGTCTTATTTATTTCTGCCTCCTCCTGCCTCTAGTCATTTCCTTCAGCATTATTGCCCCAGTTCGAGCCATCTGTCTTGTCCACATCATTATCATTCCCCAAATGAGTGTACATTCTTTAGTATCTCTCACAGTGCCCAGGAGTCCGGTAAATAAATTCCTGTCAATTGATCAAATTCTAGTGACTTGCCCTCTAACTGATGACACCTACCCACGTGGCCTCTATTGTCTTTGCTCATCTCCCATCTGTTCCCTTCACTCAGAAGAGACTGGCTTATTCTCTTTCTTTGACTTCCTTCTCGTACCATCCCAGCTGTCCCTTCCTTCCAGGCCATCCTTTAGCATGTTTCCATGTTTCTAGATTTCACCATTTCATCATTATATTTTCTTTTTCTCCTTTACACATAGAATTTTGTCTGATGAGAGATACTTAGAAGGACAACTTTCTATTATCTGTTCTCATAAACATGTACACCACCACTGCACTAAATGTGCTCTTAAATTTTCACCATGGAAAAGGGCAAGCACTTGAGAAGCAGAGTAACTTTGGCTCTGGAATTTGGCAGAGCCAAGCTGGAACCATGATATTGTTATCTGTAATTGATGTAACTTTGGGCACTTTGACAAAATTCTCTGAGCTAGTCTAATTATATATAAAAAGATTTATTACAGAGTTGTGAAGATTAAATAAATTCACAACAGAAAGGTTAGCATCCTGTTTGGTGCATAATACTCACTCAAAGCTAAGTCACTTCAGCCGTGTCCGATTCTGTGCGACCTCATAGACGGCAGCCCACCAGGCTTCCCCGTCCCTGGGATTCTCCAGGCAAGAACACTGGAGTGGGCTGCCGTTTCCTTCTCCAATGTATGAAAGTGAAAAGTGAAAGTGAAGTCGCTCAGTCGTGTCCGACTCTTGGCAACCCCATGGACTGCAGCCTTCCAGGCTCCTCCATCCATGGGATTTTCCAGGCAAGAGTACTGGAGTGGGGTGCCATTGCCTTCACCAACTCACTCAATAAATAGCAGCAATTATTAAAGTTACTTCAAGTCTTTTTCCCAAGGTAGAAACACCAAAGTACACTGTAGTAATTTAGTTTTCTTTGTTTTAAACATTGTTTTGAAATCTGATTTTATGTATTTATTTTACTACTTAGCCTTTATTATGATAAAAATACATTTAGATATTTTAATCTGTATGTTTATGGTAACTTATGGTAAAACAGAAATAGTAAGTAGAGCTTCAAACTATTAGGGGGAAGGGAGAATGAAAATAAGTCTAAAAATACTTGAAAAATAAAAAGAAATAAAATTAGAAAATATAATAAATGGAATATAAAATGAAGGAGTAGGGTTAAGACTGAATATATTAGTGAGCACGATACATTCAAATTGTTTACTTTTCCTAATAAAAGATAAAATTCTCCAACTGAGATTTTTAAATTGCCATTTACAAGTGGTATACCTAATTAAACATTTACAGAGATATTAAAAACAAAAGAAAAGTATGACAGTGGGAAGGCCAAAAGTAGGACTTCTGAAGATCCTCTTCTTAGCAAAAATTGTCTGAATTAATTTTTCAAAACCCAGGAAATTAACCAAAGTTTTGCAGCAATGCAAGAAGTGTTTATTCAAGAAAAAAACTGAATTTGCTAAGAATAGTGAGCTTTGCGGCATTTTTAAACATGCTTCACTCCCATCAACTCAGCGGTAGCCTTGAAGACTAAACAGTAGTCTGGTAGCCAATGGATAGTGCAGAATGGTGATAGAGATAAAACCTGTCTTGAGAGAATTGTCATTTTTTGACATGTCTGGTGGTTCCCTGAAAGAATTCACTCACAAGACTTTTTAAAATTTGATCTAACTCAGAGCTCGCTGAGTGCAAATAACCTTTTCCTCTGGGGCATGTGTTTGAAAACAAACACCAGCAGTGGCTTAATATTATAGCTGTCTGAGGTGGTGGATAAGAGTGGTAACAAACAGTAGATAACCAGAAACTTAAAATGTTGGAGAATTAGATGTCCAAAGAAGACTTTGAAGAGTTCTGACCCATTCCTGGGGATCTAGCAGATCACATGCATTCCCAGATGAGAGAGGATTCTCGTAAAATACCTGAGAAGGTCCTAAGCTCTCATCTCTGTCTGAGTTTGAGGTCTGTGCAAGCAGGATGTGAAGGCTATATGCTGTGTGTGTGCCTAACTGCTCAGTTGTGTCTGACTCTTTGCAACCCCATGGACTGTAGCCCACCAGACTCCTTTGTCCATGAAATTTACTGGGTTGCCATGTCTTACTCCAGGGGATCTTCCTCACTTAGGGATTACACTCACATCTCTTGCATCTCGTGCACTGACAGGCGGATTCTTTACCACTGTGCCAGGTGAGAATGAAAGCTACCACAGAGCCATTAGCCGCCTGATGAGTACTGAAGGTGCACCTCAACATACACACAGAGCCACTCTGCCAAGACTGATTCTAGCCCTTTAAGGAACTTTTTATTTGATCATTAGCTGACCACTTTTTCTTGGGTTCCAAAATCACTGGTGACTGCAGTCATGAAATTAAAAGTTGCTTGCTCCTTGGAAGAAAAGCTATGACAAACCTAGACAGCATATTAAAAAGCAGAGACATTACTTTGCTGACAAAGGTCCACACAGTCAAAGCTATGGTTTTTCTAGTAACCATGTACGGATGTAAGAGTTGGACCATAAAGAAGGCTGAGCACTGAAGAATTGATGCTTTTGAAATGTGGTGTTGGAGATGACTCTTGAGAGCCCCTTGGACTGCACGGAGATCAGACCAGTCAATCCTAAAGGAAATCAATCCTGAATATTCATTGGAAGGATTGATGCTGAAGCTCCAATAATTTGGTCACTTGATGTGTAGAGCCAATTCATTAGAAAAGACTCTGATGCTGGGAAAGATTGAAGGTGGGAAGAGAAGGGGACAGCAGAGGATGAGATGGTTGGATGGCATAACTGGCTCCATGGACATGAGCTGAGCAAGCTCCAGAAGATGGTGAAGGACTGGGAAGCCTGGCATTCTGCACTTCATGGGATCATAAAGAATTGGACATGACTGAGCGACTGAACAACAAAGTTAACCAAACAAAAACTTCAGTGGCCACATATGATGAAAATACAGACTTTACAGATTTAGTTCTGGACTTTACGAGTTTAGTTAGGGGACAATCTGATTTCTAGAATTGCCACATTACATTGTTTAGGATGCCTAATTTTCAACAGAAAAAAGTATAAAATATACCAAAGCTATTTTGCATTCACAGGAAATAAAGCAATATGTTAATATTGCCCTTGAAGAAGTCTAAATGTTGGACTTGTTAGACAAAGACTTAAATTGGATATCTTAAATATGTTCAAGGAACTAAAGGAATTTCTGTCTAAAGAAATAAAGGAAATCAAGAGAATGGATGTCTCATCATAAAAAAAAATCAATAAAAGGTAGAATTTATTAAGTAAAGCCAGAACCGAACAGAAAGTCTGGAGTTGAAAAGTACAATAACTGGGACTTCACTGGTGATCCAGTGGTGAAGAATGCATCTGCCAATACAGAGACACACGTTTGATCCCTGATTTGGGAAGATTCCACAAGACAGGGGGTGATAAGCCTGTGTGCTACAACTACTGAGCCCAAGTACTGCAACTGCTGAAGCTCACATGCTTAGAGCTTGTGCTCCCCAATGAGAGGAGCCACTGCAATGAGAAGCTCATGCAGCACAACAAAGAGCAGACTCCACTCTCTCACTGTGACTGGAGAAAGCCTGTGGGCAGGAGTGGAGACCCAGTGCAGCCAAAGACAAACAAATAAAAACACAGCAGCCAAACCCCATAGTACTAACAAAAAGAAAAGCACAATAACTGAAATGAAAAATTGACTAGAGGGATTCAACATCAGATTTGAAAAGGCGGCATAAAGAATCGGCCAACTCAAAGATAGGTCAATTGAAATCAGTTTTAGGAGCAAAAAGGAAAAAATAATGAAGAAAAACTGTTTTGGAGATCTTTGTGACAACATCAAGTATACCAACATACATTTAATAGGAGTTTCAGAAGGAGAAAGAATATTGAAAAAATAATGGCCAAAGGCTTCCTCAAACTGAAGAAAAACTTACACCCAAGAATTTAGTGAACACCAAGTTGGATAGAGTTAGAGAATCATACCTAGATACATCATAATTAAACTGTCAAAAGCTAAAGACAGGGGGAAAATCTTGAAAACAAGCAAGAAATAACTCCTTATATATAAGGAATCCTCAAAATGAATTATAACTGACTTTTCATCAGAAAATCATAGAGGCCAGAAGGATGTGGTTTTAAGCACAGTATCGAAAGCAAGGACTTTGATGTAAGTCTGATCTACTTTCAGGTTTTGGCTTTTCGACTTATTAACTGGATGATATTTAGCAAAATATTCACTTTGATTTCCTCATTGTAACAGCATTATCATCTCAATTTTAATAGTCATGTCTAAAGGGGTGTTAAAGTTTTAAGAGAAGTAACATATACCAATTGTTTAACAGAGTGCTTGAAATAAATAGATGTTCCATAAATATTTTCTGAATATATATTTATTTTAGGTCCACTGTTCCCATGCAATTACTGGTCTGCTTTTTAATACTATAGATTTGGTTCTATTTTCCAGAATTTCATAAAAATGAAAGGAATCATCATCATTCACTCTTTTTTTTTTAACTTTGATTGTTTTTTATTTTGAGGGCCAATTTTTTAATGGTACGGTTTCTTTTCTAATTTTAATTTTTAATGGAAGTATAGTTGATTTACAGTGTCATGTTAGTTTCTAATGTATGGCAAAGTGATTCAGTTAAATATATAAGATTATATGTTTTCTTTATTCAGAAGAGTTTCTATTATAGGCTATTAAAAGATAATGAATAGAGTTCCCTGTGCTATACAATTGGTCCTTGTTATTTATCTATTTTATCTACATGTGAGTCCCCTACATATGAATGAGTTACATTCTAAGAGCACATTTGTTAATCCAATTTGTTGGTAAGTCTAACAAAGTTAGGTACCCAGCTAACACAATCAGCTGTATAGTACTGTACTGTAGTAGGTTTATAATACTTTCACACAAACATACATTAAAAAAAATGCGAAAAATAAAACACTATAAATCTTACAGTACAGTACCTGGAAAAGTACAGTAGAACAGTACAAAAGATGGCATCCAGGGGCTGACAGTGAGTGACCAGGCAAGAAGAGTTACTGCCTGGAGACGGTAGAGGTGACGGATTGCCTGCCAAAGGAACCGAGGGCAAGCTGCAGCTTCACTCACTCTTGTCCCTGATGGCACAGGTTGTTGGATTCTTTTCTATATACACTCTTGAGAAAACAACCCAGTGATGTTTGGCAGTAGCTTTTTTTTTTTTTTTTTCTTATCATAGATGACATGGTAGCACTGGATTGCATTCCAAATAGCTGCTGCAACTTTCATGTACTGTTCTATATTCAGGTCCTATGCCACAAACCCCAACAGTGCTCCTCAAATAAAGACAATCCCCTCGCCATTTCCTGCACTGTGACTCTCTTCAGTTACTTCCTCCTCTTGTCTCTCTTTGTCCTTTCTCTGGGCCTTCAGTTCCATCAGGTCTTCCTTAGTGAAGTCCTCATGTTGCATAGCAAAGAGTTCAATGAAGCTGTTCTCTTGCAAGTTTAACTTGAAATAAAGATACTGTAGCAAGTGTCTTTTAATTTCATGGCTGCAGTCATCATCCATGGTGATTTGGGAGCCCACCCCAGGCAATAAAATCTGTCACTGTTTCCACTTTCCCCCCATATATTTGCCATGAAGTGGTGAAACTGGGTGCCATGATCTTAGTTTTTTGAGTGTCGAGCTTTAAGCCAGCTTTTTCACTCTCCTCTTTCACTTTCGTCAAGAAGCTCTTTAGTTCCTCTTCGTTTTATGTCATTACAGTGGTATCATATGTATATCTGAAGTTGTTGCCATTTCTCCTGCCAATCTTTATTCCAGCTTGTGTTTCATCCATCCTGGCACTTCGCATGATTGTACTCTGCATATAAGTTAAATAAGCAGGGTGACAATATACAGTCTTGGTGTACTCCTTTTCCAATTTTGAACCAGTCCTTTGTTCCATGTCCAGTTCCAATGGTTGCTTCTTGATCGGCATACAGGTTTCTTGGGAGACAGGTAAGGTGTTCTGGTATTCCCATCTTTTTAAGAATCTTCCACAACTTGTTGTGATCACAGTAAAAGAGTTTAGCAAAGTCAATGAAGCAGAAGTAGATGTGTCCCCCCCCCCCCCTGGAATTCTATTGCTTTTTCTATGATCTAGTAAGTGTTGGGAATTTGAACTCTGGTTCCTCTGCCTTTCCTAAATTCAGCTTGTACATTGGGAAGTTCCCACTTCATGTACTGTTGAAGCCTAACTTGAAGGATTTCAAGCATTACTTGTTAGCATCTGAAATGAGCACGATTGTATGGTAGTTTGAACATTCTTTGGCATTGCCTTTCTTTGGGATTGGAATGAAAACTGAACTTTTCCAGTCCTGTGGCCATTGCTGAGTTTTCCAAGTTTGCTGGCATATTGAGTGCAGCACTTTCACAGCATCATCTTTTAGGATTTGAAATAGCTCAACTGGAATTCCATCACCTCCACTAGCTTTGTTCATAGTAAAGCTTCCAAGGGCTCACTTGACTTTACACTCCAGGATGTCTGGCTCTAGGTGAGTGACCACACCATTATGGTTATCTGGGTCATGAGACCTTTTTTGTACAGTTCTGTGTATTCTTACCACCTCTTCTTAATGTCTTCTGCTTCAGTTAGGTCCTTGCTGTTTCTGTCTTTGCCTGAAATATTCCCTTCATGTCTTCAGTTTTCTTGAAGAGATCTCTAGCCTTTCCTATTCCATTGTTTTCCTCTATTTCTTTGCACAGTTCACTTAAGAAAGTTTCCTTATCTCTCCTTGCCATTCTCTGGAACTCTGCATTCAGTTGGGTATATCTTTTCCTTTCTCCATTGCCTGTTCCTTCTCTTCTTTTTTCAGCTATTTGTAAGGCCTACTCAAATAACCACTTGGCCTTCTTGCATTTCTTTTTCTTTGGGATGATTTTGGTCACTGCCTCCTGTACAGTATTAAGAACCCCCATCCATAGTTCTTTAGCACTCTGTCTACTAGATCTAATTCTATTTGTCACCTCCACTGTAGAATTATAAGGGATCTGATTTAGGTCATATCTGAATGGTCTAGTAGTTTTCCCTACTGTCTTCAATTTAAGCCTGAATTATGCAATAAAGAGCTCATGATCTGAGCCACAGTCAGCTCCAGGTCTTGTTTTTGATGACTGTATACACCTTCACCTGCTGTGAAGAGCTGAATTCTTAGAAAAGAACTTGATGCTGGGAAAGATTGAAGGCAGGAGGAGAAGGGGATGACAGAGGATGAGATGGTTGGATGGCATCACCGACTCAATGTACATGAGTTTGTGCAAGCTCTGGGAGATAGGGAAGGATGGGGAAGCCTGGTGTGCTACAGTCCATGGGGTCACAAAGAGCTGGGCATGTCTGAGTGACTGAATGACACAGACCTTCTCCATCTTTGGCTGCAGAGAATATAATCAACCTGATTTCAGTATTGGCTATCTGGGGATGTCCATGTGTAGAGTCATCTCTTGTGTTGGAAGAGGTGTTTGCTATGGCCAGTGCGTTCTCTTGGCAAAATACATTTTATATTGTTTCATTTTGTACTCTAAGGTCAAACTTGCTTGTTACTCCAGGTATCTCCTGACTTCATACTTTTGCATTCCAATCACCTACGATGAAAAGGACATCTTTTTTTTTTTCTTTTTTTGGTGTCAGTTCTAGAAGGTCTTGAGGTTCTTCCTAGAACCATTTGGTTTCTTTGGCATTGGTGGTTGGGTCATAGACTTGGATTACTGTGATGCTGTATGATTTGCCTTGGAAATGAACTGAAATTATTCTGTCATTTTTGAGATTGCACCCAACTCCTGTCTTTTGGACTCTTTTGTTGGCTATAAGGACTACTCTATTTCTTCAAAGGGATTCTTGCCCACAGTAGTAGATATAATGGTCATCTGTATTAAATTCACCCATTTTCATCCATTTTAGTTCACTCTTTCCTAAAATATTGATGCCATTTTCTACTTGACCATGTCCAATTTACCTTGATTTGTGGGTCTAACACTCCAGATCCCTATGCAATTTGCTCTTTACAGCACTGGACTTTACTTTCACTACCAGACACATCCACAACTGGATTTAGCAGTATACAAAAAGCATAATATCATGATCAATCATGGTTTATTGCAGGAAAGCAAGTTAGTATAGCATTCCCCATAATTTTTTGCACTAAAAGAATAAAGGGGAAAAGCCATATGGTCATCTTTATAGATGTACCATATAGATGTCAAATAGCATTTGACAGTGTCAACATCCATTTATAATTTAAAAAAAAAAAGGAATATAAGGGAAATTCTTCTACCTGATAAACAGAATCTATAAAAACCTATAGCCAACATTAAGTTTAATAATTAAAAACCAACTCCTTCTTTCCAGGATCAGAAAAAATGCAAGACTGTCCATTCTTACCTTTTCTGTTTTACTAGACATCCTTGCCAGTGAAGTAAGATAAGAAAAATAAAGGCATATAGATTGGAAAGAAACAAGGAAGACAGTCTTCATTTGCAGATGACATAAAACCTGTGTAGAACAATCTAATAAATATACAAAAATCTACTTAGAACTAAATACAACAAAATATATGCAAAACTATACAGTTAAAACTACATGACATTAATATGTGAATTAAAGAAGACCTAAATAAATAAAGATAGACCTTCTTCATGATCAGATCAGAAGAATTAGTATTGTTAAGCTGCTAGTTCTTCCAAACTGAGCTATAGATTCAATGCACTCGCAATCAAATTCTAGCAATCTGTTTTTCTTTCTAGAAATTGACAAGCTGTATGAAAATGGAAAGAATCTAAAATAGTCAAAACAATGCTGAAAAGAGAACAAAGTTGCTTACACAACCTTATTTCAAGACTTATAAAGCTACAATAATCAAGATATGGTACTGGTGTAAGGATTGCTGTATATATAAAGACAATGGCATAAGGATAGACATATAGGTGACTGAAGCAGCATACAGAGTCCAGAAATAGCCTGAACATATATAGTCAGTTGGCTTTTCACAAAGGGTCAAGATGATTCAATAGAGAAAAATTATTTTTTCAATATTCTTTCGAAACAATGGGTGATGGCACAATGGGATATACATATGCAAAAAGGAACCTTAACTCCTACTTCATATCACATTTACAAATTAACTTGAAATGAAATAGATCATAGACCTAACTTTGAAAGCTAAAACTAAAACTTCTAGAAGGAAACATAAGAGAAAATCTTTGTGAACTTGAATAAGATAGTGATTTCTTAGAAGAGATCCAAAAAGCACAAACCATAAAATAAATTGATAAATTGGACTTAATGAAAATTAAAGACTTCTGCTCTTTGACATATTATGGCCTGGATCTGTGAATAGCCAAGCTGTAAGGCAAGAGTGACAGTAGCCTGGATAATCCACGTCCAAAATGGCAAGAATAACCTATGGAGAGTGGAGTCTGTTCAGATTTATTTCAAAACTACCTGTTTCCTGGCCTTTGGCCGCTTGCTCAGAGAGCTATGGCTGCTGCTGTTGACCCATCTCTTAACGCCCCCAGCTGTCACAAGTGAAGGGCGGGTCCATCATGCTTCTTGTGACAGTAGCTTCAACAGCTCTGACCCAACTAGACCCAGGGAGGGAGGCTCCAGCCTCAATCATGGCTACAGTGAAGGACTGGGTGACATTATCCAGATATGGGAAAGCTGGATCGTGAGAGACAGGAGACCGGGAGTATCCAGTTCCCCTCTCCAACCCTTCCCTATGGACCGATTTGAAGGCTTCTTGGAAGCAGTCACGTGCAAACAAACAGCCATATGTGTTTTCTTGTGATGTTTTGGCTAGTTCAGTTACAAACCACCTGTATTTGTTCCCCCTCATTTTTTGGCTCATTTTCTTTTATTCCTTCAAGTTTGATGCCCTCACGTTGCATCTGTCAGTACCAAATAGAATATTTGCAATTGACTCTGCCTCAGGCTTTGTTTTCATCGGCTAAGACACAATGTAACAATCCTATAAGAAATCATAGGACCGTTAGGACTTCCCTGGTGGCTCAGATGGTAAAGCATCTGCCTACAATGCAGGAGACCCGGGATCCATCCCTGGGTCAGGAAGACCCCCTGGAGAAGGCAATGACAACCCACTCCAGTACACTTGCCTGCAAAATCCCATGGACGGAGGAACCTGGTGGGCTAGAGTCCATGGGGTCACAAAGAGTTGGACACGACTGAGTGAGTTCAATTTCACTTTCATGAGGAAATCAGCACTACTAATACATCATCATTTTAAAAATAAGAAAACTGAGGCCCAGGGAGGTGAGGTAATTTGTCCAAGATCCTATAGCTAGTAAATGGAGGAGTTAGAATTGGAACTCTGACTCTAAACCTCCTGCTCTTAGCAACTCTGCTATCATTCTGGTCTGGCTGCCTATCAGCTTCTTCCTAGACCTTGATTCTGAAGACAAGATCTTGCCCTCATTATGAGTTCTGGCATGTCCAGAGTCCCTGTCTCATAGGCACCTGGTTGTGGAACTTTCTTGTTGTATTTGTTTTTTTTTTTTTTTTATTTTTTATTTTTATTTTTTTTATTTTTTAAAGATGAACATTTTTAATGATAAAAGGTACAATTCACAAAGAAGATAGACATCACAAACCATTAGACACCTAACAACAAAGAAACAAAGGTACATAAAACAAAAATCGAAGAAATACAATGGAAAAAAATACATAATCATAGTGAGGCATATTAACATTTTTTGAGAATATTTTGTCAAATGCAGAAAAAATAAGAATAAAAGCATCTTGAATTATGTTATCTCTTGTTGTATTTGTACTGTGAAAAATGAACCGAACCAGTTTGAATGAGGAATGGTGGTAAAACAAAGCATATTAGAAACAGGAATTCTAGCCATTTCTGACAGCTGGATAGACAGATACATTTAGTGAAGGGAACATTTCTGACTGGGACAAGATTGCTCTTCAGGCTGTGAGGTGAACTAGGGACCTTTAGACTCCAACCTGCCTGTCACTAGACAGGAAAATATGACCCCTTCCCCCTTCCTCTACTGCTTAACACGACGAGTATGTCTTCAGTTGCTAACGTGTGGCCAATTCTGTTACACTGATAGTATATAACAGGGTGGAAGCATCCTTTTCAGTTCCTGTGTATTTTTCAAGAAATAATATATTCAGTTATTCAGTGATAAGTTTTTAAAAGTCAGCTGTGACTTCACAGCAAGAAGACTGATTTTTGAAGTGTGAAAGCATATTTATGAGGTAGAAAGTGAAAAGACCATTAATTGTGGTTCTATAGGTCAATAGATCCTTATGGATAATCTACTTTGTAACCCATGTATCCTATGTTAGACGCTTATTCAGAGGTGAACAGGCAGGGCCCTAATAGGGTAACCAATTGTCTTGGCTTGCCTGGGACTGAGTGGTTTCCCTGGTTGCAGGACTTACAGTGCTGAAACTGGATAAGTCCTGGGCAATTTGAAGCAAGTGATTAACCTACCTGTACCCCAAGGGGCTCATAGGCTAAAAATAAACGCAGTTATACAAGTGTATGCAGCTATGAAATAGTGTGATATGTGAAATTATGTAATAATAATATGTTTTACTTCCCTGGCACTTTCTCTGAGACAGTCACTGTTTAGAATAATAATTTATGTATCAGTTCATTGAATCCCACAACAGCCCTGTGAAATAAGGACTACCATCATCCTCACTCGACATAGAAATTGAAGCACTACTAAGGCACAGATCTAGGTTTCAAACCCAGGAAATAAAGGTCTATATCTGATAAATTAATGTCTAGACACTGTCTCAAAAGTCTAAGGCCAAGAAGTAGCAAAAGGAATAAGAGATTAACTTTGTGGGTGACAGAAGGTGGTAATGGGAGAAGGGGGTATGGGGAAAGGGCTGAGAGAAGGTGGTGCCTGAGCAGGAATGTAGGAAGGAAAGAAAAAGGCATTCTTGGCAGGCTGGGTCAAGTTAGGACATGGAGATGTGAACCATCACAGTGTTGCTGGTAGATCAGTGTCTATAGGGCATCTGATGGGAGTTTTCTGGGCTCTGACATGTTCAGTGGTACATTTCACTCACTGTTCCAGGACCTTGAGAAAGAAGCCTGGAGAAGTCATAGGGCCGGGTCATCAAGGACTTCACATGCCACGCTAAGGAGCACAGATTTCAACCTGTTCATAATAGGGATCACTAGAGGATTTTAAGACAAAGCTGATGCTTGCACTTCTAGAGAATTTCTCTGGAGGCATCCAGAAGTGGAGAAGGTGGTGATAGGACTAGTGGCAAGTGAAAACCAAGGTCTTGAAGAAGCCCCTGTGGGAGCTGGTGACTTCAACTACAGATGTGTGGCAGAAGAGATGGAGAGGGCTGGGCAGGTTAAAAATGTGAAAAGATAGAATGAACCAAGCATGGTTACTGACTGGATGGAAAGGCCAAGGAATTAGGAAACTGACTTCTATGTTCTCTGCTTGGCTAGCTAGGTATATAGGCCTTCCACCAATAATTAAAAAAAAAAAAAAGAACACAGGAGGAAAAGTGGATTTAAAGAAGAAAGAAGGCAAGTCCAGCTTTTCACAGTGTGACTCTCAAGGGCCTAGAGGAAGTCTAGATGATATTGTCTAATCCAAGCATTTCACTAAAAAATGAGGCAGCTTGTCCTAAAGGCTACTTAGTTTTCTGATCAGGAGTGAAATAATAATTATGAAGGAACCTCTTGGAGACAGGTATAAAATAGATAGAAAGCAATAGAATTAACATAATATTAATATAGCATTCTTTGGTTTCCCCTGAGGTACAAAATATTTAATACATTCATTTAAATACATTTAACACATACATTTAAAAATTTAATACATTCATTTATGGTAAGATATCAGTGACTGGGCCTTCTCAGGTGGTGCTAGTGGTAAAGAACCCAGCTGCCAATGCAGGGGATATTAGAGATGCACATTTGACCCTGGGTTGGGGAGATCCCCTGGAGGAGGGCATGGCGACCCATTCCAGTATTCTTGTCTGGAGAATCCCCATGGACAGAGGAGCCTGGTGGGCTACAGTCCATGGGGTTGCAAAGAGTTGGAGACAACTGAAGGGATTTCGTATGCACACGTGGATCAGTCGCTTAACTTATTATCTGTCCTAAGAAAGAGGAGAGTGAAAACGTTGGCTTAAAGCTCAACATTCAGAAAACGAAGATCATGGCATCCAGTCCCATCACTTCATGGGAAATAGATGGGGAAACAGTGGAAACAGTGGCTGACTTTATTTTTTGGGCTCCAAAATCACTGCAGATGGTGATTGCAGCCATATTAAAAGACGCTTCCTCCTTGGAAAGAAAGTTATGACCAACCTAAATAGTATATTAAAAAGCAGAGACATTACTTTGCCAACAGAGGTCCGTCTAGTCAAGGCTATGGTTTTTCCAGTGGTCATGTATGGGTGTGAGAGTTGGGACTGTGAAGAAAGCTGAGCACTGAAGAATTGATGCTTTTGAGCTGTGGTGTTGGAGAAGACCCTTGAGAGTCCCTTGGACTGCAAGGAGATCCAACCAGTCCATTTTAATCCATTCTAAAGGGGATCAGTCCTGGGTATTCATTGGAAGCACTGATGCTAAAGCTGAAACTCCAATATTTTGGCCACCTCATGTGAAGAGTTGACTCATTGGAAAAGACCCTGATGGTGGGAGGGATTGAGGGCAGGAGGAGAAGGGGAAGACAGAGGATGAGATGGCTGGATGGCATCACCGACTCGATGGACATGAGTTTGAGTGAACTCTGGGAGTTGGTGATGGACAGGGAGGCCTGGCGTGCTGCAGTTCATGGGGTCACAAAGAGTTGGACATGACTGAGCAACTGAACTGAACTGAAGAAATATCTGTGTTTCATAAAAGACAGCAATTCTTAACTGAATGCCAGATAAAATAATTTCATTTATCTTAGTCCTGGAGATGGATTTTTTTTTTTGAGCAGATGAACCTTCTAGAACACCTCAAATCATAATACATTTGCAACTGCTAATTCCGTGTACATGGGTACGGGGTAATTCAAACATCTGAAAGTTGTCATAAATTCATTACATGGATTTCTTTCATCCTTGTATTAATTCTCCCCAAGTATTCACATGTTTGTTTATTTCAAACATTTAAGACCTTCAGTATCTTTTTATCCACATATAGAAAATTAGTTATTACTGTGCAATATAATGAAAAAATTATTTACATGACCAATTTATTTGAATTTTAAGTTTTTTTAAAATGCCATTTTTCATCTCTATGCTCTCCTTCCAATGCTCTAAGTGTAATCTCTGTTAGATGAGGGAGGGGGCATGCGTCTCCTCATCCCCACGTAAACTCTCATCTGTGGGTTTTTGGTACACAGGCTCTGGATTAAAGCCCATTAACGGTGATCTTGATTGCCTACTGCATCCTTTAACAAGAAAGATTTAAGTCATAACTCATAGATACATTAATTGACCTTAGTGTGTCTTCTTTGAAACAACTAGGAATGGGAGGAGTGGAGGAATGGAGATTCAGGGAGAGTAAATGAATTCTCGAAGACACACACTTCATTGGGGAAATCAGCGAAAGGGACTGGCTTTCCAGCCACTAAACAATGCTGTCTCCCTCCTGTTAGGGTGCCATCATTTGCTGACACAGCCAAATCATGCAGCAGAATGACCCCGTTCTTGTGACTGAGTGGCCTGGGGATACTTTCTACTAGGCAAAAGGCCACCCATCTCTCAGATTTCTTAACTTTGCTTTGTATTTAGAGAAACATGCTGTTCACTGTTCCAACATCATCCATCCTTGTCAGCACTCAAGGCCACAGCTTCATCTGAACAGCCAGTGATATACTGCAGAGAGAATGCACCAAAGACATCAAACTCTGTATGACATTTATGTAGACTCTGAGCCCACCAGAAATGGATTGATGATGCCATAAAGTCTTGCAGTAGCCAGGCAAACAAAAGACTAAGGAGAGAGAGTGGTGATGGTGATGGTAGGAAAAGCAATAGTTCTCTCCATTCACTTTCCCCCTCTGCAGAAATTCATTTATGCCTTATTTAGAACACGAGAAAATTAAATGAGTATAGGGATTTTTGGGGCCCAGCATAGAAGCAAACTCAGCCTTGATTGTCAGTGGTACTTCTAGCCGCCTTGGCTGGGCCAACAACCAGCATGGGTAACAGGGCATTCAAAATATCCCACTTTCAAACTTAAGTCATCCTTCCAATTATATGTGTTCATGGAATAACAGACTTGAGAAACGTGGGTGTTGAAAGTGGCTGTGGATCAGGCAAGGGTTTGCATGCACGTTCACTGTGTCCCTTTGGCGGGTATCCTCAACATCCAATCACGATGCTATTTATGATCATGCCAACCCAGGATGGACAGAATGCTAACATTCTGCTCTGGATGTCCAGCCTGCAAACTGGATTAAAGACAGCAATATGCCTAGATTTGTATTCAGGATTATCAGTGTGGTGGAATCCATCTTTTCCTGATCCCACAGGTATTTTGTAGGTACTCAGGAACCCCAGTGGAAAATGATCTCACACAACAAGAGAACAGGGTATTTTTCATAGCTAATGCTAATCAGTTATGCAAGCACAAAATATCCTTAAGCTTGCTACAAACAAAATGCTGAGTTATCAGAAATGGGGCTTCCCTATCCCCATTTTTACCTATTCACGTAAACATGCATGTGTTATTGCAGAACCACTGTGTATGGCCTGTGTGCAATCCATCTTCGTGGACTGCCTGCAGCTAACTTTGGAAGATGCAAATTTTTTTTTTTTTACATCATTTAAACCACAGCAACACATACATATTTTAAAAATATTCAGTAACTAAAAAAGCCTCACATTCACATGAAGAAAGACAACGATAAATTGGACTTACCAGTTTAGGTTGTTTGAGGCAGCAGAGGAGCAAGTTGCTGGTAATTGTCCAGTGCTTTCATTCAATAAATCACATTGGCTCTGCTTTCTCCTGTGGCTCAGCCTCTGCGCAAAGCAAGCAAACCTCCTTCCTATTCTGTGTAAAGAGTAAAAGGCAAGGAGGATTACTACAGGCAAGAGCCGAAGTCATGATCACTAAGGTACCTCAAGGCAAAAGGAAAGAGCCAGTGCTGCACAGGGAGAGGATGCGGGGAGGAAACAGCTAGGCTCAGAATCTAGGTGTACTCTCAGGACTGCAGCCCCGGGAGGGATTGATTTCTCAAGCCCTTGTGCGTGTAGTGAAAGGATACTATGACTCCCGTGCACCTTCAGCCTATTGTAACTGTGAGGTCCATTAGGAATGGCCCACAGGGAAAATAAGCTTCATGGCAAACAAGACTGAATCGGAACAGACTGTTACTCAAGGATGAGCAAAGGGGCGATGAGGCAGCCAGTGAGCTTTGCCCTGTACAAACTGCAGGGGAAGAAATATCATCTGGCATCCTGGAGACCACTCAGCAGTCTGTGACTGCAAATGGTCCACAGCCTCCTGGGGCCAGATACACTCTTATGCCCATAGCTGCTTGGGACCAGAAGCACACAGGTGGCAGCTGTATTCTCTCACCTCGTGGCACATGAGGAATCCTTCTCCTAGTAGGAACAAGGGGCATCTTTAGAAAGGTCCCAGTCCCCCTGGGGCTGCTCAATCAATGCCAGTTTTTGTCTGAGCTGGGTCTGAGAAAGTAATCAACAGACTTGGGACTTAGGACACCTACAGTCTCAGTTTTTAGGAAGAAGATTCCAGTGCTTTCATTCCAGCCACATCTGGATGCACCTGGCTCCTTTCACGGGTTTATGCTTTATGCGACGGGTAAGACACACAGAATAGATTTCCTAGAAAGCCACTTATGTAGGCATTTTTCATATTTCTCTCTGAAATAAAATGGCAGATGACCTCCACAGGCTGCTTATTATGTTTAGGGAGCATCGTTGATTGAGAGCACATATGAATACACACGCACACTCACACATATACACACGTAGATACACATGCATGTCCCTAGCAACAGCACTGAAAATCTTTCTCAAGCTCTATTCAGATTCTGTTTGTGCCAAATGAAAGCTTAGCTTCTGTAATGACTTCAGAAATAATTTTGGACCCTTTTGCTAGGCACTGACACTGGTCTGGGATTTATACCTGGAGCTCAGTCAACTCCCCTATTTTGAATGTGACTCTGTAACAGATCAGGAGAAAGTCTCATAGTTATAAGCAAGAGGGTGGAGTGTTAATATATGTCCTGGTTACCAGTTAGAATCCTGGGAATGGCATCTTGTATTCGTGAAAGTCTTCCCGCTTTACAGAGACCACACCTCATCCTGGCAGCTTAGTCATCCCCAACAAGTAGTTGTTCTGGGGCTGAGATCCGAGATAAGGCTCAGTGACATAAAAACTGGTGTCCAAAGGAGGTGTTCAGTTTGGCTTTGCATGATTGTACTTTTTTCTCATTTGAAAAGCAAAGTCTCTCTCTGGATTTCTTTCTCTTTTTCTCTCCTTGAACTTATTTGTCCATGGAAACATTGATAGAAATAATCTAGTTTGGGAATATGCATGCCCTTGAGGTTGAGAAGGCTAATTTTTTCATCAAGGGTTAAGAAAGTGTCAGGCTACCCTCTCACAGCTTAAGCCTAAGTGATTGCCAGGTAAAACTTTACCCTTATCTCTAGGAAGTCTTTGCTTTTTGATGCAGATTGACTTAAATTCCTTCTGCTGGGGTAAACCAGGTGACTCTCAGTAATTCTGTTGAGGTTAGGGGCTGCCTCAGAGGGGTTATTGGTTCAATCTGCTGGGCAAAACTAAGTGGGTGATGCCTCCTATACTAGTGGCATTGTTTTTTGGAGCAAACACTTGAGACTGAGTCATTTCATGAGCCCCTGTCTATTGAAAAGGAGAACCATTCATCCATTCATTTATTAATCCACTCTTCAACAGACATTTATTATTACTTAGTAGACTAGATGCACTATGTCAAATACTTTAATGTTATGAAAAATTTATCAATAAATATTAACCCCCCATCATACTTTCGCAAAAGTCTCCATGTCTGGCTCTGCCTGTCCCGCTAGCCTACCTTCCTACTTGCCCTTCATGCTGCAACTTTTTTGAATATCTTTCAAGTCCTTGGACATGCAATGCTGTCTCTTAACTCCAGAATTTTGCATATTATTTTCTTCTGTCTAAATGCTCAGTCCCTTTTGTCTGGCTAACAAACATATGGTTTTAGAGTCTCAACTCAGACATCATCTCTCAGGGATATTTTTCTAGTTCCTGAGCTTTTAGGGTTCCTACTCTGTGGTTCTATAGCACTTATACCCTCCCATCATTAAATCCGTCACATTTTTTTTTTTTTGTATTTTGTTTGACATCAATCATTCCCATTTTACTGTAAGAGTTTAAATACAAAGTCTTTTATTCGCTGCTCTATCTCGAGTGTCTTGCAGAGTTCCTAGCCTATAGAAGGTGTTCAAAAAATACTTAGAGAGTGTTTTGTTGAAGCACTTAGCATGTATTTATTGAATGATGAATAAACCATCTCAAAGAACAACAGGGGTCTGAGAATTGAAAGGAACCCTAAAATTCACTTAGTATGTGTAATTTTTCTTGCCAAGTGGCCACCACTGAATGCTTGTCTCTGATTATTCCTTCTCCATTCGTCCAGTCACACGTTTACTTTGTCCCATTCCACGTCCAACACTTGCACAGCATGTTCTTGCTTTTTGTTCTCCAGCTGTTTCCTGGAGTTTGTTTCATCTCTACAAACTGGTATTCTCCATAACACCTAACAAAAGCCTGCAATTATTTGATGCTGATTCATTCAACAACAAACATCTGAACAGAGAGTTAAATGATCAGAGTCCCGCTTTGGGAAGGTTAGTCTGGTATTGGGGGAAGGATGGGTTGGATCAGTCAGACCTAATAATAACCAGAGCCCAGAGATAGCATTTAAAAGCAGCCTTGCTGTTTCTTGGGCTTCCCTGGTGGCTCAGCTGGTAAAGTGGCTAAGCTGTCTGCAATGTGGGAGACCTGGGTTCAATCCCTGGGTTGGGAAGATCCCCCGGATGAGGGCATGGCTACCCACTCCAGTATTCTGGCCTGGAGAATTCCATGGACTGTATAGTCCATAGGGTCACAAAGATTTGGACATGACTGAGTGACTTTTACCTACTCTTTCTTTTCCTCTACCTTTCCTTCATCACCCCACCCTCCATATCATAAAATCAGAGTTCTCATTTGGAACACTGAGAATGTTTAGTCCATACTCAGCACTTCCCCTCCACCCAGTTCCACCCCCACGTTAGTTCACTTGCTTAGGTCATTCATGAATGTGTCTCACTGATTAAAGCTCCTTTGAAGACAGAGATTGCATTTTACTTATTTTTAAAATTTTCTTCCTCCAGCCCTTACCCTGCCTGGCCTAGTGTCTTATAGATAGTAAATGCTCAATAAATATTAAGAAAGAAAAGTGCTTATTATGTGCAAAGCTTTGGATGGAACATTATGATGAGGAGGGGTACCAAGATGAATGAGATATCTTTTGAAAGATAGAAGAGGTCTATTTAGTGAGGGAGATGTGACTTATAATACAGGGCAGAATTAAATACATGTCATAAAAGTATGAGCAATGTGCTAAGGGAACAGAACAATTATTACTTCCGTCTGGGATATGTAGGGAAGATTTACAGAGAAGGTTGCATTTAAACTGGATCTGGAGGAATGAAAACCTCCAGACCTTGGAAAGAAGAGAAAGGAGTGGAGACAATGCACAGAATTCCTGGAATATTTGGGGATTGACAAGTAGTCCCGTTGGGCTGGAGTAAGTGGTAATGGGAGGATCTAATGGAATTTAAGTTTCAAAAGTAGGCAGGGGCTAAAGAGAGCACTCAAACACTGTGTTAAAGAGTTTGGACTTTATGTACAGTTGACAGAGATTTGAGCAGGAGAATATCAGTGCAGCTGATTAAAGATCCTTCCAGTCTAGCCATCATGGACCATGAACTGAAGTGGTAAGAATCTCTAAGGTGGAAGACATTGCTGTTAAGGGTCTGTGAGTGTACAAATTAGGAGATGGACACGGGGCATTCTTTGGAGGTAGGGCTTATAGAATTTGTCAGCGGTACAGGTGGAGGAAGTGAGATGGCGAAAGAAGTTGAGTTTTAACTTGCATGATGGCAGATAGTGATGGCATTACTCAATCCCAGTAATCAAACACAGAAATAACTTAGGCATTCGTGTCATGTTCTGAGCACCTTTTGAAGACAGAGAAGAGAGCAGGAGGCCAAGTCCTTGGAGTCAGATGAATGTGCCTAGGTGGCTTTGAAGAAGCCATTCACCTGCAGCTGAACTTGCAGGCTCTAGTGGTGAAGAACCTGCCCGCCAGTGCGGGAGACCTACGAGACATGGGTTCAATCCTTGGGTCGGCATGGCAACCCACTCAAGTATTCCTGCCTGGAGAATCCCATGAGCAGAGGAGACTTGGGGGCTACAGTCCACAGGGTCATTAAGAGTCAGCAACAACTGAAGTGACTTAGCATACAGGCCTGCAAAGTTCCAGAGCCACTTGCAAGGAGACGGGTGTAGAATTTCCCTTGAAAGAAGATTTCCCAATTAAATGTGAGGGTTTGCAATTTCCCATCTCTGAATTATTTAGCTCAGTGGAAAGAACCCTGGTTTGGGGTGTGGACTCTGAGCTTGAGCCATGGAGGTCTCCTCACCAGCAGTGTGACCTTGGGCAAGTTACTTTCTATTGTGAGGTCTCGTTTTTTCCCACTTGTAAAATGAGGGAGCTGGGCCAGTTAAATTCAAAGGTTCCTTTTAGTACTATACTGGTCTCTGATTTGTGAAGTGCAACGTTTAGAATTTCAGAACACTTGTGAAATTAGGCCAAAACCCACCAACATCAGAAGCTACTAATGTCCAGTCTCTCCTGCAAAAGCATGCCCATATTTTGAGAATGTCTATTGCAAATACACGTCTGCCCTGCGGTTAATTCCATGTGGTTTGTAAGACATAAATTTAAATTGATCACTTTTTGATGATCATTTTCTAACAATTTTTCACTCTTTTTTTTTTTTCCCAGCAAAGATTTTTTTAAGGGGGTGCCTTTTCATCATAGTCTCAAAATTAAATTATGGGAAGAAAGCGGCAGTCCCTTACTGTGGTCAGCAAAGAGTTTGGCCAGCCTACTTCCGCTCCCTAATCTCCTGACCTTCCTTAGGGCGAGGCTGCTCAGTAACGGCTCTGATTCTTTTTTCAAAAATAAAATGTGCTACTTATCGAAAGCTGCTAAAAAGGAGACAAAAAAAAAAATAGGAAAAGAAAACTAACACCCCAGGGTGTATCTGAACATGCTTATTATGTGTGAAGTTGTTAGTAATGAATGTGAAACTCTTCCTCCTCCTCCCTCTCAATTTCTAAGCCCCAAAGAAAAAAGAAAAAGGGATGGGGGAGGGCATTGGCTATTCAATCCCAAGCAGACCTTTTCAAAAGGTGCAAACTGTTCATAGGCATGGTATTTCTTGATTATTTTGTTTTAAGCACCAGTTGACCTTTCAGACTAAAAGTAAAGGTCCTCAAATATCCTGAGATACCCTCTTTTGGTTTTTTTTTTTTCTCTCTAAGTGTTGGAAACTAGACTCATGACATTCAAAAAGACTCTCCAAAAAGAGATGGTCCGTATGACTTCTAGTGTGATTTGATGACAGGGTGTTTATCTGAACTAATCATGTGAGATTTTCCAGCGTTGCATTTTTGAGAAATGGGATTCTCTTAAGGAGGTTACAAACACTTCCCTGAAAGCTTTCCAAGCACGGCTTCATTCGGCCTCTCAGCAGCCTCTTGCCGGGCTGTAGCACCAATGTGATAATCAGGGTCCTGCTTCTGAAAAGTCTTCTTGTTCTGGCTGCCACCCTCCTTTCAGTCATCATTAGAATTCTCCAGCTATGAATCCCCTATTGTCTGTGTGAGCCCAGGATCCCCCACACCATGCAGAGGCAGGAATGTGAACCTCCTAGGTCTGGCTCTAAGTCTCCACCTTATCCAGCAGGTCACAAAGCCCCATTTATACACAACTCCAAAGTTTTTATCATAATTCTTTATCTGCTCAGCCCCATATATCCTCCAGGGCAGTCCAGAGACATTTGGTAATGAAGCTCATTTATCCTCATTTTCTCAATTGGCACACTTAAAGTTCTAATATTTATGTTCACACTGTCCTAATTTTGAATGTCAAAGATACTATACCAGACAAGCAGCATTGCTGAAGGATAATTGAACCACACAGAAGAATTCACCAGAGTGGATACATGATGTGGTTTGTCATATTACCAATCCCTGCATCAGAAACAGTTACTTTTAATAACTGTGAAAAATAATAATAAATCCTGCCATTTATCAAATACCTCCTGTGTGTTATGCCCCAGTATCACTGACTCCTCACACAAAGAGGATTATCCACTTTTTACTGATGAGGAAACTAGAGTTCAGAGAGATCAATTAACTTGTTGAGGTGCTGAGGGGCTGAGCTGGGACTCAACCCAGATCTCTGATTGCAAAGCTCATGGCGTTTCTACCTCATTTCTACCTCACTCCTTTGCCTCTTACCAGAAATATAATTTGTGAGTTGTTTTAAATTAGTATAACATACTTATTTTTTTAACTCACAAATACATGAAGAATTATGAATTTAGGGCTGTTAAAATGTTTTGGCCAACTGAGTAATGAGATCTGCTATGATAAACATTAATTAGCACACCACCACGTCAGAGTAGGAATTTGTGGCATATATTTCACCTATCAATAGGTGGCAGCATTCACCTAAATCTCTCCAAGAGGAATTAGCACAGGTTACTTCTCACAACCACCCCCAAGACCATCTACCTTCCTTGATATACTGTATTTTATCATAAAGAAAAAGCATTTACAGTAAATTGGTTGCTAAATGGATCTTGATCATGCCTCTGTGTAGTGAGATTTGGGCTATAAAGAGGTTGTCGGGGAGGATGATGAACCATCTCAGAAACACTGGGAATCCTCTCCATTCACAACTTTCAGTTCTGCTAATTCTCTGGGGAGGTCTTTTGTTTGCAACTCAAAGCCAAAGGCATTTTTGTGTCTTTACTTCCTTTAAGAATGTTGTGTAGAATCCTCAAATAATTTTCAAATGTTGATACTGTTCATGCACTTATAATTCAGTGAAAGAATTTGTTTAGATCAGGACAATAAAGCGACTTTTAGAATATATGATTTCAAAACCTTGTATACATGTATACCTATCCATGAAATCATATCACTCTTCATCAGGAAGCATGGAAACCGGAGTCCATAAGGACTTGTATAAGGATTCAGTATACAAGTTAAAGTAGTCAAGCTGATAAATCAAAATACTGAAAGATACATGACTTCTGTGGAGAAGGAAATGGCAACTCACTCCAGCATTCTTGCCTGGAAAAACCACATGGACAGAGGGGGCCTGGTGGGCTGCAGTCCATGGGGTTGCAGAGTCAGACAAGATTTAGCGACTAAGCAACAACAACAAGATGACTTCTGAGTTTTAAGTATGCTCTTTCTCCACCTTCTCCTACTTCTGTTGTATTCCTTTTCTCCTCCTATTTTTTTTAAAGAAAATCTTAATATGAAAATATGTAGTTAAATGTATTAGTGTAGAATCTCTACTTCCCAGCTGCCAGTAAGAGTCTGTATAGTAGGATTTACTTTTATGAAGTCAAGAAAGCAGGCGTGGTAGTAGAAACAAAAATAAGCTGCCCTGCTTTTATGCTGACTTCTCCATTTTCATTTGGGATACTTGGGACTGATCATCAACAATGACTGGAAAGCACTTAGAAATCAGACAAGACAAAGAGTCCTAACTCTCAGAAATAAGAAGTTGACTCCAGTAAGATGCTAAAGGAGAACAGAATTTCTCAAAAGAATTCAGATTGGAAAGTAGAAGATGTTGGAGACAGCATGTTAACCTTTCCCTTTATGTTCCCCAAATGGAATGAGCATCTTTCCCTTCTCTCTCTGTGGCATCTCTAGCTATTTTAGTGCTCTTAGCACAGTCTAACTTTCTTAGAGTTGCTTGGGTCTCTTCTTTCCTTACTGTATTGAGATCTCCAAGAGGGCAGGGTGCAGGCGTGCCTGATATTTGGGTCACTGAGTCGTGTCTCTGAGCTCAACCTGTGCATGGTAAATGACGTTCAATACATGTATGTTTAATTCAACTGAATTAACTAGAACTCAGAGGAATGCATTTTATACTTTGCTGTTGTGGTTCAGGCACCAAATTGTGTCCGACTCTTTGTGACCCCGTGGTTGCAGCATGCCAGGCCTCCTTGTTCTTTACCATCTCCCAGAGTTTTCCCAAGTTCTTGTCCAATTTTATACTTTGTCCTTAATTTAAAGAAAGCTTGCAGCGTGGGTGTTGGATACTAACCACAGGTCACATTTCTTATTTCTCATGTAGTTCTTCCATCTCAGGACAGCATTGGTAAGTGACTGTCAAAGCCCACCACATCTTTGGAACCATTAATTAACTAATTTTACATCATTGGCAAGACCACTGTATTTTGTAGAATACAGCCGTGGCCATAGAAAGGTTAAATGCAGAGGCAGGCAAAAAGGTCATTACAAAGGACATGAAGTGACCCACGTCTAGTGTGTCATTCCAGTCACTAATGTTTCCTGCCTTTGTGGTTTGGCGACCCAACCTGCGTTAAAAAGCTGAACGGTACAATGCTGTTTCCAAATGGTAGCTATCATTGTTTCCCATATTAGGACAAAGCTAAGTGCAAGGGTAGACATTCATTTTGAAAAGCTACAAAATTACATTCCACTCATTAAGCATATCAGGAGATATTGCCATACTTGGGAAATGAATTACCCAGCTGAATATCACAGGCATAATGAAGACATTAGCAGCAACAGTGCAGCTGTAGATTGTCTGATTATATGCTGACTGTTCTGGCCATTCAGGGACACCCCAGGCAGGAAGTTGTTGTCATATTGTCCACCATATTCCTAGCCTTGTCCACAGCCTTGGTGATAAACCTGATCTCGGAAGCACAGGGAAAAACAATAAAGATAACAAACCAGAAAGAGAATCCTCTTATTCCTGGCAAGGGTGGAGTCTCTCTCCTCCTGCAGGCCCAATCTGTCATCTTCTTAAAAAATGATCATGACAAAGAGTGTAAGTTTAGTTCTGATTTTCCAAATAGTGCTTCACAATGGGCTTTAGTTTTGTTAACTTCAAAATCAGCAACAGTCTAGCAAGAAAGCCAACTACATGGTTGGAAGTCACACCTTTCTTATGAGTCAAAGAGGAAGGCATGCTAAATTGTTCCTTTCTGCAGAACAGTCCGAGCAGGTTGGTATGTAGTGTCTCTTGACATCAGCTAGAATCTTCTGAAAGATTATCTTGCCCCCCACCCCTTTTAAAAACCAAACAACCCTTTCAACTTTCTTCTCTATTAACTGAAGGGGTTAAACTAGAATATCTTGAAGGGCACTTCTGACTCTAACATCTCATGATATCAAAAGACCTCTAAGAGCCCTTTACACATGCTACTGCAAAGTTAAATTGCTTTATTTCCACTCAGCTACTTTTGGTCTGTACTGGAAATACAGTCATTGCTCTGTATCTGTATTCACAGGGGATTGGTTCCATGATACCCCCCACCCAGTGCTCCAGTCCCTTATATAAAATGGTATAGTATTTGCATATAACCTATGAGCGGGCTTCCCTGGTGGTGGTAAAGAATCTGCCTACCATGCGGGAACGGCAGGAGATGTGGGTTCGATCCCTAGGTTGAGAGGTATTGTGTTCCCTGGAGGAGGACACGGCAACCCACTCCAGTATTCTTGCCTGGAGAATCCCATGGACAGAGGAGCCTGGCAGGCTACAGTCCATGGGGTCGCAAAGAGTTGGCCATGTCTGAAGGGACTTACATGGCACAACACAACCAATGAACATCCTTCTGTATACCTTATATCCCCTCTAGACA
This sequence comes from Redunca redunca, assembly GCA_006410935.1. Classification (NCBI taxonomy): domain Eukaryota; kingdom Metazoa; phylum Chordata; class Mammalia; order Artiodactyla; family Bovidae; genus Redunca; species Redunca redunca. The sequence continues at coordinate 1,316,734 of SJYQ01003744.1, forward strand.
GTTTATAATATTGAATACAATGTAAATGCTATGTAAACAGTTGCTGGTTCATGCCAAATTTGTTTGCTTTTAGGACCTTTTTGCAATTTTTTTCCTGAGTATTTTTCATCAGTGGTTCGTTGAATCCACCGATGCAGAGCCCAGATATGAAGAGTCCACTGTATGTTCTAATGCTGCAGAATTTATGTAGGTGAACTTTCTTTCCCTACAGTACGATGTAATTTTGCTTGTAACACAGGTGTTATTTATCAGGAATATTTGTTTTAAAAAAATAATGTAGATGTCCTTCCTTTATTAATAGAGTCCTATATTTATTCACATTTTCTTTGGAGAAAGTCAACAAGATGTTTCTATTGATAGGACTGATGCTTTTGTACACGTTTACCGCACTGCATAGGAGCATTTGATCCTTTCATTATCCGAGGTCCTCACTTACCGAAGAATGATTTGCATGAGTAATAATTGGTAGTTTTGGTGGTCAATCAAGCCATAGAGAAAATTCTCCTTCCACCTTCATTTATTTTTTCTCCTGAATGCCAGCCCAAAAATGGAGTTTCATAAAATCATATTTCAAAACTAGAAATATTTCTGTTTGGAGTTTGAGTCTTATTAAGTTGAATTCTAGGTGCCTGTGACCAAATTTCATAGCAGGTCCTCTTATCCTTGGCTAGCTGATAAATAAATGAACCTCTGAAGAGGCCTGCCCTCTTTTACAGACTGCTTTCTCCATCTCATTTTCAGCCTGTGTGTTCCTTAGATGATAGCTGCATGGATGCCTTGGGATCCAGTCCTCACCAGATTGCCCATCTGCCTATCTCTACAAGGAATACCTCCCAGCTTGACAAATGGTTTATTTTGATAATTTCATGATATCACATCTTCATAGAGAAGACATAAGTCTTTGTAATTAATCATAAAGAGTTGAGAATTCAAAATAGCAATGTAAAGGAAAAACGAAGAGGTACATTTTATTTGCTCATTCAAACATGATAATGAAGACCTATAGCTTCAGGACAGGACCCATAAATGATAAAGGCAGTTTACACTGCCACGTAAACCCTGGACTGTAAATACCACTTTAACCATTAAAACTACTCTTAGCAAAAAGGAAAAACCTCTTTCGCTTTTTTCTAAAAATGCCAGATCAAGTTTGCTGTGCAAATGTTGGAGCTTCTGACCCATAATGCTAAAGAGGTATTTAACGAAGAAGAAAGACAAATAGGAAGAAATAAAAGTAAAGTTAAAGAACTTGTAATAATACTTTAAAAGAAGGCTTTAAGGATTCATCTTGTTAAAATTTAGCCTCATCTCTATTATTCCCATTTTCTCCTTACAAATGTTGGCACAACCCTTTTATTTCTGGCCTAGTTCTGTCTTCCGTCTTCTGTCCCATTTCCCTTTCTTTACTGTGTCCCAGACTCTGAAATCCCATGAGAGCAGACACAGGAGGGGCCAAATGAGGTGCCCTGGCCACTTTGTAAGTTTGCTCAGCAGAGCTTTTTTAAGGACTACATATGCCAAGTACTCAATGTAATTCTTCTGTGGCATTGTCAAACCTACCGGATACACCTCGCAGGAGAGCAAAGGCATTGAATGGAATTAGAGGCTCAATGGCTTATTCACTTCATTCATTATTTAGGGGGAAAATCCAAGACTTTGCTCAGAGAGGATTAAAAGGACTGCAACAGGCGCCTTCCGTCTGCGCTGCCAATCTAACTAGGATAGTCTCCACTTGGTTTGAAAGGGAGGTCACAAAGTCCCACTTATTTCTCAGATCCTCAACACTCAAACTCAGCATATCAAATACAACCGGAGCTATTAACAGTCATTCAGGCTCACTGCTCCTTCAGTGATTTACCTTCAGCATCAAAGTGGGCTTTTTCAGTATAGTCCAGCTCTAAAATACATTTGCTTCTTAAATTAAAACACACATACACCACACTACATGTTCACCATCTCCTTTAGATATACGAGTGAGAAAATCAAGAACTTAAAAGCATTTACACTTCATCAACCAAATATAAATTTAGTGCAATGTGACATGTGGGTGGAAGAAATTGTGGCTGTTTTAACTGATTAAAACTACATAGGTTGAAGAGAGTTACATGCAGGCCAGTGAAACACACTTGCTCTTGAACAAGAAGAGCTAATTTTGGGTTTGGCAGCATTGAATAGTTGAGGCTGCAAGTAGATTCCTGCCTGAGATGGCATCAGACATTATTACATAAGGACCCCAGAATTAACATGCAATGGTCTGAGTTCTGTTTGAAAAAGCCACTGTTGCCTTCAGGTAACCTAAAATCATTCCCACATTTATTTGACAAGGCCTATTTGACAAGGTTTGGTGCCTTCTACCAAACCTTGTCAAATAGGCCCTCATGTGCTGTAGACTGGTACAGATAAGGAAAGCTGAGGTCAGGGATCTGATGTATAAAATAAATACAGTACTTGGGAAATGAAATACCAGTCAGATTCAGGAAATGTGGCTAAAAAATTTGTTTGCTACTTTTTAGCTATGAATCTTTGGCAAGTCACTTGACTTCAGACTCAATTTTCTTGTCTATAAAATGGAATTAATAGTTACCCTGCTAAAGGCTTGAATAGACACGTCAAAACAGAAGATATACAAATAGCCTTAAGCACATGGAAGGATGCTCAACTAGATGAATCAACAGAGAATTGCAAAACAAAACCACACACTGAGATACCAGTTTATAGTTACTGCAATGGTTAACGTCAAAGGCTAGTGAGGATGGTGAGAAATAAACTGAAGGCACTTGGGTTGCTGAAGGGATTGTAAAATGGTATAACAATTTTGGAGAACTCTTTGGCAGTTTCTCATAAATATAATATATAAGAAAATATAAGTTAAACATAATATACTTTTGACTCTACAATTCTACCTTGGTTTTTATCCAAAAGAGAAGAAAATAAATATCTACAAAAAGAGTTGTATAGGACCACTTACAGTAACCTTGGTCAAAATGGCCAATCTGGAAACAGTCTAAAGATCATTAGCAGGATAACAGATCAACAGATTATTGTTTAGTCATCCTGTGGAACGTTACTTGAAAATGTGAGTGAATCTCAAGACTATTTTTTAATTTTGAGAGGATTTTTTGCTGATGCNTGAAAATAGAAAAACATTAGAGAAAATCAAACAAAGAGATGCTTCTTTGATAAGATAAATAAAATTGATACCTCTATTGACAAAGAAAAAAAATGACACTGGTTAACTATCAAGAATTAAATGGGGAACATTAGTGCTATTAAAAGAATAATAAAGAAACTGAAATCTTAGGCCGAGGTAGTTTCACAGGAGAATTTTACCAAATTATTAGAGAAGAATTAGTGCCAATTTTATACAGTCTCTTTCAGAACACAGAAAAGGAGAGAACACATCTCAATTCACTTTATGAACTTATGTTACTCTGATAAAACCAGACAAAGACAGTACCAACAAAATTAAATCACACAATAGTCCTCATAAATGTCCATGCAAAAATCATTAACCAAATGTTAGCATTCAAATCCAGCAATATATAAAAAGAATTAAACAACATGACCAAGTGGCATTTATTCAAGGCATGCAAGGCTGGCTCAATATTTGGAAATAAAAGTATAATTCACCATATGAAGAAATTAAAGAAAATTCATGTGATCACATAAATTGATGCAGAAAAAGTATTAGACAAAATTCAACACTCATTTATGTTGGCAGTTCTCAGAAAAAAATAGGTATGGGGGAATCCTCAGCTTGGTTAAAAAACGTCTACCAAGAAATTTATTGCTAACATTATACTAAATGCTGAAAGGCTGAATTCAGTTCAATTCAGTTCAGTCACTCAGTCGTGTCCAACTCTTGTGAAAGGGTGAATATTTTCCCCTAAAAAATTGACAGATCATCCAGACAGAAAATCAACACAGAAACACAGGTCTTAAATGACACATTAGACCAGATGGAATTAAATTGATATTTATAGAGCATTCCATCCCAAAGCAGCAGTATACACATTCTTCTCAATTGCACAGGGAACATTCTCAAAGATTGCTCACATGCTTGGCCACAAGGCGAACCTTGGTAAATGTAAGAAAATTGAAATCACATCAAGCATATTTTCTAACAACAATGGTATGAGATTAGAGATCAACTAAAAGAAAAATAAAAACCTCTAAAATATGCAAATGGAGCAACAACCAATGGATCACTAAAGAAATCAAAGAGAAAAAATATACCTAGAGACAAATGAAAACAAAAGCACAGTGATCCAAAACATAAGGGACCCAGCAAAAGCAGTTCTAAGAGGGAAATTTACAGCAATATAATCTCACCTCAGAAAAAAAGAAAAAGTGCAAACTACCTAACCTTGCACATGAAGTAACTAGAGAAAGGAACAAACGAAACTCAAAGTTAGTAGAAGGAAAGTGAAAGAAAGAAAGAAAGTGAAGTTGCTCAGTCGTGTCCGACTCTTTGCAACCCCATGGACTGTAGCCTACCAGGCTCCTCCCATGGGATTCTCCAGGCAAGAGTACTGGAGTGGGTTTCCATAAAAGGAGTCATAAAGATCAGAGCAAAAATAAATGAAATATAAATGAGGAAGATAATAGAAAAGATCAATGAGACTAAAAGCTGATTCTTTGAAAAGATAAACAAAATGACAGACTTTTATCCAGACTTATCAAGGGGGAAAAAAAAGGAGAGGGCTCTAGTCAATAAAATTAGAAATGAAAATGGAGAAGTTACAACAGACACTACAGAAATACAAAGGATCATGAGAGATTACTACAGGCAAATATATGACAACCTGGAAGAAAGGGACAAATTCTTAGAAAGGCACAATATCCCAAGACTGAACCAGGAAAAAATAGAAAACATGGACAAATCAATCATAAATATTGAAACTGAAACTGTGATCAACAAGCCCAGGACAAAAAAAGTCCAGGATGAGATGGCTTCACAGGCAAAATATATCAAACATTTGGAAAAGAATTAACACTTAATCTTCTCAAAGTATTTGAAACCATTGCAGAGGAAGGAATACACTCAAATCCAGTCTATAAGATCAACATCACTCTAACACAAAAACCAGACAAAGATACCACAAAAAAGAAAATTACAGACCATGTCACTGATGAACACAGATGCAAACATGCTTAGCAAAATACTAGCAATCCAAACCCAACAGCACTTTAAAGGGATCAAGCATCATGATGAAGTGGGATTTATCCCAGGGATGCAAAGATTTTTCAATATCCACAAATCAATCAGTGTGATAGATTAACAAACTGAAGAATGAAATCCATATGATAATCTCAATAGATGTAGAAAAAGCTTTTGACAAAATCCAATACCCATTTATGATAAAAACTCTCCGGAAAGTGGGCATAGAGGAAACCTTCCTCAACATAATAAAGGGCAAACCTACAGATAACGTCATACTCAACAGTGACAACCGGAGAGCATTTCCTCTAAGATCAGAAACAAGATAAAGATGTTCACTTTTATTCTACATAGTTTTGTGAGTCCTAGTCACATGAGAATCCCAGGGACGGGGGAGCCTGGTGGGCTGCTGTCTATGGGGTCGCACAGAGTCAGACACAATTGAAGCGACTTAGCAGCAGCAGCAACAGCAGCAGCAGCAGTCACATGAATCAGAGAAAAAAAGAAATAAAAGAAATCCAAATTGGAAAAGAAGAAGTGATAGTGTCACTGTTTGCAGATGATATGATACTATACATAGAAAATCCTAAAGGTGCTATTCTAAAACTACTAGAGCTTATAAATGAATTTGATAATGTGCAGGATACAAAATTAAAACACAGATATATGTTGCATTTCTATACATTAACAACAAAAGATAGGAAAGAGAAATTAAAGAAACAATCCCATTTATCATCACATCAAAAAGAATAAAATGCCTAGGAATATACCTACCTAAGGAGACAAAAGACATGTACTCAGAAAACTGCAAGATGCTGATGAAAGAAATAAAAGACATCACAGATGGAAAGATACACTATGTTCTTGGACTGGAAGAATTGATATTGGCAAAATGACTTTATTTCCCAAGAAGTCTGCAGACTCCCTATGAAATTACTATTGGTATTTTTCAGAGAACCAGAAAAAATTTCTAATTTTTATGGAAACACTAAAGACCCAACTTGCATGGCCAAAGCAATCTTGAGAAAGAAATACAGGGATGGAGGAATCAGGTTCTCTGACTTCAGACCATACCACAAAGCTACAGTCATGAAACAGTATGCTGCTAGCACGGAAACAGAAGTGTAAATCAATGGGACAGGATAGGAAACTCCTCCAAAAAAGCCCATATGACCAATGAATTTATAACAATGGAGGCAAGACTAATAAAGTAGAGACAAGACAGTCTCTTCAATAAGTGCTGCTTGGAAAATGACAGCTATGTAAAAAAAATGCAGTTATAACTTTCTCTAGTCAATTGTTTCACTTGCTATTATTTTTCCCCATTCTGAAGACTGTCTTTTCACCTTGCTTACAGTTTTATTTGCTGTGAAAAAGCTTTTAAGTTTAATTATATCCCACTTGTTTCTATTTCCATTACTCTAGGAAGTGGGTCATAGAGGATCTTGCTGTGGTTTATGGAAGTGTTCTGCCTATGTTTTCCTCAAGGAATTTTATAGTTTCTGATCTTGCATTTAGGTCTTTTATCCATTTTGTGTGTGGTGTTAGGAAGTGTTCTGATTTCATTCTTTTATATGTAGATGTCCTGTTTTCCCAGCACCATTTATTGGAGAGACTATCTTTGCTCCATTGTGTGTTCTTGCCTCCTTTATCAAAAATAAGGTATCCTTAGCTGTGTGGGTTTATCTCTGGGCTTTCTCTTTTGTTCCATTGGTCTATATTCTATTTTTTGTGCCAGTACCATGCTGTCATGGCACCCCACTCCAGTACTCTTGCCTGGAAAATCCCATGGATGGAGGAGCCTGGTGGGCTGCAGTCCATGAGGTTGCTAAGAGTCGGACACGACTGAGCGACTTCACTTTCACTTTCATGCATTGGAGAAGGAAATGGCAACCCACTCCAATGTTCTTGCTGGAGAATCGAAGGGATGGGGGAGCCTGGTAGGAGGCTGTTTATGGGGTCGCACAGTTGGACACGACTTAGTGACTTAGCAGCAGCAACCATACTGTCTTGATGACTACAGCTTTGTAGTATAGTCTGAAGTCAGGAATGTTGATTCCTCCAGCTCCATTCTTCTTTCTCAAGACTGTTTTGGCTATTGGGGGGGTCTTTGTGTTTCCATATGAATTTAAAATGTTTGTTCTAGTTCTGTGAAAAATGCCATTGGTAATTTGATAGGGATTTGAGTTTGTAGATTACATTTGGTAGTATAGTCAGTTTCACAATACTGATTCTTCCAATCCAGGAACATGGAATATCTCTTCATCCATTTATGTTGTCTTTGATTTCTTTCATCAGTATCTTATAGTTTTCTGTATATAGCTATTTTGTCTCCTTAGGTAGGTTTATTCTTAGGCATTTCATTCTATTTGCTGCAATGGTAAATAGGATTGATTCCTTAATTTCTCTTTCTGATATTTAATTGTTAGTGTATAGGAATGCAAGTGATTTCTGTGCATTGATTTTGTATCCTACCACTTTGCTAAATTCACTGATTAGCTCTAGTAATTTTCTGATGGTATCTTTAGGGTTTTCTATGTATAGTAACATAGGAAGTATGGTGGCGCAGACGGTAAAGCGTCTGTCTACAATGTGGGAGACCTGGGTTCGATCCCTGGGTTGGGAAGATCCCCTGGAGAAGGATATGGCAATCCACTCCAGGACTATTGCCTGGAAAATCCAATGGACAGATGAGCCTGGTAGGCTACAGTCCACGGGGTCGCAAAGAGTTGGACACGACTGAGCGACTTCACTATGTATAGTATCATATCATCTGCAAACAGTGAGAGTTTTACTTTTTCTCTTCCAATGTGGTTTCCTTTTATTTCTTTTTCTTCTCTGATTGCCATAGCTAGCACTTCCAAAATTATGTTGAATGATAGCGGTGAGAGTGGGCACCCTTGTCTTATTCCTGATCTTAGAGGGAATGCTTTCAGTTTTCACCACTGAAAATAATGTTTGCTGTGGGCTTATCATACTTGGCCTTTATTATATTGAGGTAGGTTCCTTCCATACCTATTTTGTGAAAGATCTTCATCATAAATGGGTGTTGAATTTTGTTGAAAGCTTTATCTGCATCTTATCATATGTTTTTTATTTTTCATCTGTTAATATGGTGTATCACATGGATTGATTTGTGTTTATTGAAGAATCCTTGCATCCCTGGGATAAACCCAACTTGATCATAGTGTATGAGCCTTTTAATGTGTTGCTGAATTCTGTTTGCTAGAATTTTGTTGAGGACTTTTGCATCTATGTTCATGAGTGATACTGGCCTGTAATTTTCTTTTTTGTGTGTTGTCTTTGTCTGGCTTTGGTATCAGGGTGATGGTGGGCTCATAGAATGAGTTTGGAAATGTTCCTTTCTATGCTATGTTTTTGGAAGAGTGTTAGAAGGATAGGAATTAGTTCTCTAAATGTTTGATAAAATTCACTTGTAAAGCTACCCAGCCCTGGGCTTTTGTATTTTTTTTTTTTTTTTAGAAATTATTTATCATAGTGTCAGTTTTGGTGCTTGTGATTGATTCTTTATAATTTCTATTTCTTCCCAGTTCAGTCTGGGAAGACTGAACTTTTCTAAGAATCTGTTCATTTCTTCCAGGTTGTCCATTTTATTGGCATACAGTTGTTTGTAATAGTCTCTTATGAGCCTTAGTATTTCTGCATTGTCTATTGTAACTTCTCCTTTTTCATTTCTAATTTTGTTGATTTGATTCTTCTCCCTTTTGTTCTTGATGAGTCTGGCTTAATGGCTTGTCAATTTTGTTTATCTTCTCAAAGAACAACTGACAAGTATCAATTTCAAAAATATACAATCAGCTCAGGAAAACAAACAACCCAATCAAAAAATGGGCAAAAGACAAAAACAGAATTTTCTCCAAAGATGATAAATGGCTAATAAACACGTGAAACGAAGCTCCTCATTACTATTAGGGAAATGCAAATCAAAACTAGGATAAGATGTCACCTTACAGTGCTCAGAATGGCCATCATCAACAAATCTACAGACAATACATACTGGAGAGGGTGTGGAGAGAAGGGAGCCCTCTTTCACTGTTGGTGGGAGTGCACATTGATACAGCCACTATGGAGAACAGTATGGAGATTCCTTAAAAAACTAGGAATAAAACCACCACATGACATAGGAATCCCACTACTAGGCATATATCCTGAGGAAACCAAAACTCAAAAAGACAGATGTAACCCAATGTTTATTGCAGCTCTATTTACAATAGCTAGGAAATGGAAGCAACCTAGATGTCCATCGACAGGTGAATGGGTAAAGAAGCTGTGGTACATATATACAATGGCATATTACTCAGGCATGTAAAGGGATGCATTTAAGTCAGTCCTAATGAGGTGGATGAATCTAGAGCCTATTACACAGAGTGAAGTAAGTCAGAAAGAGAAAAACAATAGTTGTTTAACACATATATATGGAATCTAGAAAGACGGTACTGATGAACCTATTTGCAGAACAGCAGTGGAGACACAGACAATGAGAACAGGATTATGGACACAGCTGGTGGAGTGGGGGAAGAAGGAGAGGGGGGGAGGTATGGAGAGAGTAACATGGAAACATACATTACTATATGTAAAATAGATAGTCAATGGTAATTTTCTGTATGAGTCAGGGAACTCAAACTGGGGCTCGATTACAACCTCGAGGGCAGGGGCAAGGGATGTCCAAGTGGGAGGGGGCATGGGTAAACCTATGGCTGATTCATGTTGATGTTTGGTAGAAGCCAATGCAATACTGTAAAGCAGTTATCCTCCAATTTAAAAAAAATTCTTTAACACCATACACAAAAATAAGCTTAAAATGTATTAAAGACCCAAATGTGAGACTGGATGCTATAAAACTCCTAGAGGAAAACATAGGCAGAACGCTCTTTGTCATAAATCACAGCAATATCTTTTTCAATCTGTCTCAAAGAGTAATGGAAATAAACATCAACAAATGGGTCCTAACTAAACTCAAAAGCTTTTGCACAGTAAATAAAATCATAAACAAATAAAAAGACAACCTACAGAATGGGAGAAAATATTTTACAACAATGTAACCAGCAAAGGATTAATCTCCAAAATTTATAAAGAGCTCATATGGCTTGATTAAAAACAATAACAACAACAACCCCCCCGCCAAAAAAAAAATAGGCAGAGGACCTAAAGAGATATTTCTCCATAGAAGACATGTAGATGGGCAAGAGAAATGTGAAAAGATGCTCAACATCACTAATTATTAGAGAAATGCAAATCAAACCTACAAGGAGATATCACTTTGCATCGGTCAGAATGTCCATCATCAAAAAATCTGCAAACATTAAATGCTGGAGAGGATGAGGAGAAAAGGGAACCCTCATACAATGTTGGTGGGAATGTAAATTGGTACATCTACTATGGAGAACGGTATACAGTTTCCCTAAAAAACTAAAAATAGAGTTTCCATATGATCCAGCAATCCCACTCTTGGGCACAAACCCAGAGCAAAACATGATTCAAAAGGATACATGCATCCTGATATTCACTGTAGCATTGTTTACAATAGCAAAGACATGGAAGCAACCTAAATGTCCATCAACAGATGAATGGATAAAGAAGATGTGGTCCATATACACAATGGAATATTACCCAGCCATTAAAAAGAAAATAATAACATTGGCAGCAACATGGATGGCCCTAGAGATTGTCATACTAAGTAAAGTAAGTCAGACAAAGACAAATGCCATATAATATCACTGATATGTGGAATCTGAAAAGAAATAATACAACTGAATTTATTTGCAAAATGGAAACAGATTCACAGACTTAGAGAATGAACTTCTAGTTACCAGGGGGAAAGTGTTGAGGGGAGAGACAGATTGGGAGTTTGGGATTGATATGTACACACTGCTATATTGAAAATAAAATTCTTTTCCATGAAAAACAAATGCAATAAAATGCTTTGCTATTAAAAAAACATAGTAAAGATGCAAATTTTACCCAAGTGGACATACAGTTTTAATATAACTCCTATAAACATCCCAGCAAGAATTTTTGTAAGTATAGAACAAATTTTTCCAAGGTGTAGGTGGAAAGACAAAGAAACTATTATAGTGAAACCATTTTGAAAAAGAAAACTAAGGTGGATGCAGTCAGTCTACTCAATTTCATATAGCTACAGACTCATCAGATAGCTACGGTATTCAAAACTGTGTGGTATTGGCAAAATAGACACACAGATTAATGGAAAAGAATAGAGAATTCAGAAGTTATCTCACACAAATATGGTCACTTTTTTCCAGTAGTCATGTATGGATGTGAAAGTTGGACTGTGAAGAAATCTGAGTGCCGAAGAATTGATGCTTGTGAACAGTGGTGTTGGAGAAGACTCTTGAGCGTCCCTTGGACTGCAAGGAGATCCAGCCAGTCCATTCTAAAGGAGATCAGTACTGGGTGTTCTTTGGAAGGAATGATGCTAAAGCTGAAACTCCAGTACTTTGGCCACCTCATGCGAAGAGCTGACTCATTGGAAAAGACTCTGATGCTGGGAGGGATTGGGGGCAGGAGGAGAAGGGGACGACAGAGGATGAGATGGCTGGATGGCATCACCGACTCGATGGACGTGAATCTGAGTGAACTCTGGGAGTTGGTGATGGACAGAGAGGTCTGGCGTGCTGCAATTCATGGGGTTGCAAAGAGTCAAACACGACTGAGCGACTGAACTGAACTGAACTGAAGATCATTTGACTAAGGTGCAAAAATAATCCAGTGGAGGAAAGACAGTGGTACTGGAACAATTAGGCAAAAAAAAAAAAAAAAGAAAGAAAGAAAGAAAATTAACT
>SJYQ01003744.1:1329333-1359851 GCA_006410935.1 Redunca redunca
TGACTCATTGGAAAAGACTCTGATGCTGGGAGGGATTGGGGGCAGGAGGAGAAGGGGACGACAGAGGATGAGATGGCTGGATGGCATCACCGACTCGATGGACGTGAATCTGAGTGAACTCTGGGAGTTGGTGATGGACAGAGAGGTCTGGCGTGCTGCAATTCATGGGGTTGCAAAGAGTCAAACACGACTGAGCGACTGAACTGAACTGAACTGAAGATCATTTGACTAAGGTGCAAAAATAATCCAGTGGAGGAAAGACAGTGGTACTGGAACAATTAGGCAAAAAAAAAAAAAAAAGAAAGAAAGAAAGAAAATTAACTCAAAATGGATTATGGACTTAAATGTGAAAAATATAACACTTTTAGAAAAAATATAAGGGAAAGCCTTCAGGATCTAGGACTGGGCAAAGAGTTCTTAGACTTGATGCTCGAGGCACAATACATAAAAGGAAAATTTGATAAAATGGACTTTATCAACATCAATTTTTCTTTGTAGGTGTTCCTGTTAGGAGGATAAAAACACAAGCTGCAGATTGGGAAAAAATTATTTTCAAACCACATGTCTGACAATAGACTTCATATATGGAATATATAGAGTTCTCAAAACTCAAAAATTAAAAACCAAACATTTCAACTAGAAAATGGGCAAAAGATAAGAAACATGTCAACAAAGAGAATATACAGATAAAAAATAAGTAATAAACATATGAGATTATGTTCAACATCACTAGCTATTAGGGGAATGCAGATTAAAACCACAATGGGATATAATTACAAACATCAAAATGGTTGAAATTAAAAATAGCTGATAACACCAAATGCTGGTGAGGATGCAGTGAATGTGGATCACATATTTTGCTCATGGGAATGTAAAATGGTAAAGTCACTCTGGAAAATAACTTACTCAAAAATCAAAGGAACTATAACGCCAAAAGAAGCCAAAGGAAGTGGCCTTGTATAGAAGACAGAGTGTAGGCTGTAAGTATTTCATTTTGGTTGTATATTTTTTCATGTTTCATTCATTCATTTTGGGTTTATTTCTGTGTTTGGTATTAGAGAATATTCCAATTTTATTCTTTTACATGTAGCTGTCCAGTTTTTCCATTACCACTTATTGAAGAGACTGTCTTTTCTCCCATTGTATATTCTTGCCTCTTTTGTCACAGATTAACTCACCATAGATGCGTGGGTTTATTTCTGGGCTTTCTATCTTGTTTCATTAATATATATTTCTGTTTTTGTGTCAGTACCACATTGTTTTGATGACTGTTTATCTTTGCAGTATAGGCTGAAGTCAGAGAGCTTGATTCCCCCAACTCTGTGTTTCTTTCTCAAGATTACTTTGGCTATACAGGTGGGGTTGTTTGTGTTTCCATATAATTAAAAACTATTTTTTCTAGTTCTGTGAAAAAATGCCATTGGTAATTTGATAAGTAGTACATTGAATCTTAGATCCCTTGGGCAGTATAGTCATTTTGACAACATTTATCTTCTCAGTTGAAGGACACAGTGTATCTTTTTATCTGTTTATGTTGTCTTTAATCTCCTTCATCAACATCTTATAGTTTTCAGATAATCTTTTGCTTCTCTTGGATAGGTTTATTCTTATATAAAAGGTTTTATTCTTTTATATGTGATGGTAAATGGAATTGTTTCTTTAATTTCTCTTTCTGATCTTTTGTTGTTAGTGTATTCATTAACTTTTGTATTTCATTAAGGGTGTTTTAAAGAAGGAGCACGGGCTTTGGAGTTGGACTGACTTGGTTTTGAATTTCATCACTTTCATTAACTATGTTAATTTGTACAGGTTACTTAATCTCCCCAATAAATGAATCTAGGAGCTCCAGTTTCCTCATCTGTAAAATATGGATAATTATAATTAGCTTATAAAGTTATCATGTGAATTCATGTGTTAAGCATTTTACCTAGGTTTTGGCTCAAAGCAGGTAATTTTAAAAGAACATTTGATATATTTATCACTGTCTAGACTGTTGAAGGGAGAAGACAATGGCAGCCCACTCCAGTACTCTTGCCTGGAAAATCCCATGGATGGAGGAGCCTGGTAGGCTACAGTCCATGGGGTCTCGAAGAGTCGGACACGACTGAGCGACTTCACTTTCACTTTTCACTTTCATGCATTGGAGAAGGAAATGGCAACCCACTCCAGTGTCCTTGCCTGGAGAATCCCAGGGACAGCTGAGCCTGGTGGGCTGCCGTCTATGGGGTCACACAGAGTTGGACACGACTGAAGCGACTTAGCAGCAGCAGCAGCAGCAGCAGACTGTTGAAGAATGGAAGATTTCTGACTAGCTCATTTGCCTAAGACTTAATAATTGTATAAAACCTTGATATCCATCAAGCCCCACAGACTCACTGAATTTCCAAAACTGGCCACTTCCTGCCTTTTCTTTTCTTATACAATATCCAAAATCAAAGCAACACGCAGTCTGAGTACCCTGCTTTGGTATTCACCTACCTTGGACGCGCCCATCTTTTACCCTTCTGTCAGCCATTCTGGTCTAAATTTTCACTGTTCCATCTCTATCATAAGCTAACTCAGTGATAGAAGTACTTCCAAGCTCAGAATCTTCATCATTCAATGAGTCAAACTCTTCTGTACTTAACCCCATTTGAAAATGACAGAGCTACCAGGACATTCTTTGACTGCATTTCCTATTAGCAGTTTTGTTTGGGGAGTTGAATGTTCACACAGCTTTTTGGTCTATAGGGCAGAGAAAGTCTCAGTTTGGGCCGTTGTGTTGCAAAGGCTAAAGTCATATAGTGAAAATGGGATAGAATAAGCCAGCCATATGGTTTTAGGGCATTCTGGATAAAACTGAACCACCATGGTTGGTCAGTCCTAAACTATCACATGCGATGCACTGCGAGACTCTTTGATCTTGAGTACCCAGAAAGACGCAGTCCAGTCCAGCCGTGAACATGCTGCCGGAAAGAAGCCTGTCTGGAGTTTAACTCCAGCTGATGGCCGAAGAGCTGGCGTTGCCATAACCCTGGGTCTGATGCAGGTCAAACGACCCCAGATAATCCCTCATATGACTGAGATGTGGTACCAATGCCTGGCATATTTCTACCTGCACTGTGGATATCTGAGGATTATGTGAGTCTTTCTGGTGACAGCAGACTACTAACCCTAGAGGTGTGCCATCTTTACAAAACTCTGTGAGAACCCTTCTTCTGGCGATTAATACAAACATGCTCACTTCTGTTTTCTCTCTCTGAGGATGATGTGGCAAACTAGATTAGAAGACAATTACTGTGTTTTAGAATTAGCCGTCTCACTTAGATTACTTCTGTGCATGAATCTGTGATGCTAACTTCAGGATGTGACCAAGGCAAAAGGAACCAAATCCTAGGCAGCCGATCTCTCAATACAGAAGTACAGATGGGAGAGGGACTCTCAGCTTGATGGGCCAACAATCAAATATTTGAGGACTCTGTCACAACACACTGCCAGTCACTGCCATCTGCCTGCATGTGAAGCTGATCTTTCTCTCACTCTCAGAGTCCTGCAGGGGCAGCAGTAGAAGATGCCATGTTTGCAAATGCTCAGTTCCATGAGATTGTGTATCTGACCCATCAACACTGACCTTGAGACTTTCAGTTTGATTCATTTTCTTTTAAAAAATGCAATTTCCTGTGTCTAAGGGAGGGGGGAAAAGGTTAAAAAATATCATTATAAAGGCTCCAAAGATTTTTGGGACATCAAATTGCCCTGACAAACCATTTTTATGAGTTAAGTGTAAAGGAAACAGAAACATACGGATTAAATTTCCCTTAAAATACACATGAGCTTAAAAATTAAGGGGGAAAGGAGGACTTGGCAATGTGGGTTTCAGGCTTTGCCAAACCCCAACTCCTGAGAAATAACTTGAGATGCTTGACAAACCCAAAAAGCAGCTGGTTTTGCCCTGTGCCCTCACTGAGCGACATCCAGAGTCCCATGTGATTGGAAGCTCTCTAGCTCAAATATGCTAATTTACAAATTCATGCTCTGATTCTTCAAATTACCCCAAACAGTCTCTGTTTATAAAATTTCTCCCTAAAGGCCTAGTCCTCCTTGGGTTCTCCTTGGGTCTAGGCAAAATCACAGACCAACGTTCTAATTCCCATTTCATGGATGAAAACAAAGAGCTGAATGAGGTCTGAGCTAGATGGTTGGGGGGCAGCTTCTTCAAGACAGAAAATTTACCCAAACGGCCCCTATATCTTCCTTGAGAATAAAAGAGAGTCTTGGGTTCATAGACAAATTGCAACTACAAACTCCCCATTGAGCACTGATAATTCAGAGTGGTTATGTATGAACCTAACTATAGTATTCATTCATTCATACATTCAATAAAAAAACACTTATGGAGCAAAAATATACTATTGGAGTCACAATGGAGATAGAAATAAAAGCAGCCAATGTTTACTGGAGTTTACTATACACTGCTGTGCTGTGCGTGTACTTCGTTGCGTCCAACTCTTGATACCCCATGGACTGTAACCTGCCAGGCTCCTCTGTCCATGGGATTTTTCAGGAAAGAATACTGGAGTGGGTTGCCATTTCCTCCGCCAGGGGATCTTCCCAACCCAGGGACTGAACCTGTGTCTCCTGCATCTCTTGCAATGCAGGCAGATTCTCTACCTGCTAAGCTATCAGGAAAGCCCTTACCATATGCTGGATATTGTGTTTGCCCATTACTGTTCAGGATCTCCTTTAAAGCCACTTGAATTTTCAGAAGTTGGTATTGTGACCATCCCCATTTTATGGAGGAGGAGGGAAGTACAGAGGGATTTAGAAATTTTGGTTAGTTAAGATTGGTTAGAAAGGGCTGATCTAAAATTCAAAGCCAAGATTGGTGTGAAAGATAATTGAATTCTACTTTGGGAAGCCCAGAGTTTCTTGGACAAGCTAAAACACACTTAAATACCAGCACAATAAAGAGTGATTAATGTCCTGGAGACATTCAAAGCATGAAGAGGATTGCTTTCTACTGAGATTAAGAAGGCTTTGTGCAGGAGGAAGTTTTTGCAAAAGATTTTAAAGGATGAGTAAGATCGAAATACCAGGGAGGAGGTCAGAGTCATGCCTGGAGCACATATGTGAGGAGGATGAGAGAAGGAAGCCTAGGACACAACAGGAGATACTGCAGACATGCAGGGAAATCACAGTGAATGGTGCATGTGCATTTCACTTAGGCAAATGCATTTATGTATCATCAGCCAAAACAGATGAAAACAAATCCTCCAAAATAATTTAAACAGCTCAGGCAATATAATCTGCCACTTCCAGAAAATGAGTGCAAGGTAGGAGGGGCAGTGTGTTATTTGCTCATTCAGGTCCGACTCTGAGAGCCTGCTCATGTGAGCATCTCACAGCACTAAGTAATTCTATAGGTGAAAGGTGTACATTTTTGCATAACATGGCCCCTAATCGTGTTATCTAGTACTAGGTGAAGTCTTTTCCAGGGCTTGAGGAATAATAGTCTATTACCAAGATGGAATGGACTTCCCTGGTGGCTCAGATGGTAAAGAATCTGCCTGCAATGCAGGAGGCCTAGGTTCAATTTCTGGGTGGGGAAGATTCCCTGGAGAAGGGAATGGCTACCCACCCCAGTATTCTTGCCTGGAGAATTCCAAGGACAGAGGAGCCTGGCAGGCTATAGTCCATGGGGTTGCAAAGAGTTAGACACAACCAAGCAAATAACACACACACACACAAACACACACACACAGAGAGAAAGAGACAGAGATGGAATAATTTTGACTATATGTGATATCTACCTTATTTGCTCATTTTAGAACTTAAACCCCCTTGTATGAATGCAAACTCACAATATCTGCTTACTTTGTAAATGAACTCTTGAAATTAGAGTGGTCTAGTTGTTAAAAATGCTTTGAGTTGATGTGAAAAAAATCAATCTAAACAAAATGTAAGTTGTGAGTGAAAATATATTGCATGAAAGTGTGTTAAACTCTAAATATATACAAAAGGATTTCCCTGCTGGCTCAGATGGTAAAGAATCTGCCTACATTGAGGGAAACCTGGGTTCGATCCCTGGGTTGGGAAGATCCCCTGGAGAAGCGAATGGCAACCCACTCCAGTATTCTGGCCTGGAGAATTCCATGGACAGAGAAACCTGGCAGACTACAGTCCATGGGGTCACAAAGAGTTGGACACAACTGAATGACTTTCACTTTCATATACAAAAGGAAATATCATGCTTAACCCCTCCCCTCCAGCTATTTGCTTACTTGTGACAAACCAAGCATACAGACTTTTAACAGTCTCCAAATCCTATTTTTTGTTACTAGCAGAGACTTCAAGACTTGAAGGTGAGAAAGTCAGTAAAAAGGCAGCAGAGATGAGAAAATTCATTAAAGAAAATATAAGAAGGTAGAATTGTAAGAATAAGAAACGGAAGAACACTGAAGGTGCATGAATAAGCTGTCTTCAAGAAAATGTTAATGCTATGAGTTGATATATATGTAAAAGAAATATCTGACAATTTTACTCCTACTTTTTCTCTAAATATAAAAGCTATATATGTTCATTTTAGAAAAAGGTGCATATATGAAAACCACAGAGGATAAACAGGGAAAAGCAAAAATCAGCCAAAATCCTATCACAGAGAGAACTACTTTACCTTTTTGTGTATATTCTTCCACATGTGTATATTTTGTGTGGTCACATTGATTCATGCTCTCTATCAGTGGTTCTCAAACCATAACATGACATCAGATTCACCTGGCTGGGAAGACACATTGCTGTGGTTCATTCCTTGAGTCTCTGATTCAGTAGGTGTGGGTGGGCCTGGCAATGTGCATGTCTGTCAAGTTCATAGGCTCTGCTGCTGCTGCTGGTGAGATCCACTGTTCTGTAAGGCTTTCATTCTCGCTCTTTTAACTTCATATTGCATCGAGTATTGAAATTACTTGAAAATATCTTTTCCCATATATAGTATTTTATTACATGATTTGTAACCATGCCTTTATTGTTGTTTTTCCAAACTGATGCATTGGAGAATGTTCTCTTTCTTTAAGACAACACTAAGCTGTATCTCAAGCCTTGAGACAGAAGCACACACACCTAAGGCTGTGAGATATTTACACTCTTATGGTTACTTTGCATATTAGAGGACAGTAATGATCACAGCCCGGTAGGAATGGTTCTGATAAATCATTTCAGCTGTCCAGCAAGGACTCCATAAGCCTCCAGAAGCTATATCTGTCACAAAGCAGTTATCACTGACTTCTGAAATGTGCCAAGTGGTTCTTTTGAAATACGTAGAAAAAGAGAATCAAGACAAGAGTCTAGGAGACTGATGTTATGACATGCAACTAACTAAAATCTCCTTCCAGAAGCCGCTTGATAAGCTTATGGTTCCAAAGAAACCTCTGGCTCTCTTGGTAAGCAGCTCTTACCACGAACAGAATCACCACATGGAATGCTCTGGCCCTCCTGCCTTTTTCTCATCCTCAGCAATGAGCATCAGAAACAGTTAAACTGCCAGCAGCTCCCAAACAGCGGTTTCCGCCCTTAGCGACTGCCAGCCCCTGCAGGCTCACCACACACAGCCTCAGAGGTCTGGCTCCGGAGCGCCTCTCTGCCCAGACGCCGTTAACAATGAGAAAGGAAAACCGGCCACCGCAGAGCTTCGGAGGCCAAAGACACAGGGCAGCCTCCACCCTCCCCAGTCCCCTCACCCCATGCCTGCGCCCTGCTTCCCATCCCCTGCGCGCTTCCCATCCCCAGGCGTGTCTGGCTGTGCGACCCCACGCACCGTAGCCCGCCCGGCCCCTCTGCCCCGGGTTCTCCAGGCAAGGACACTGGGGTGGGTCCCCGTGCCCTCCTGTAGGGGATCTTCCCAACCCATGCGTGGAACCCGCGTCGTCTCTACAGCCCCTGCATTGGCAGGAGGCTTCTTTACCACTAGCACCACCTGGGAAGCCCTCTCCCAACCACTCCCAGAATTTTCACAAAAATCTAGGGTTCTCGTCCTGGTTCATTGTCTCATCCTCACACAGTCCCTGAGGCATTGGAAGGAGAGCCAACGAAGCTGCATTTGGTCATGAGGAATCTCCGGACATCTGATAACACTTGCTGGGGGTGAACTCAGTAAAAGTATCAGTGAGACCAGATGTTTGAGGGATGAAACCCATCAAGCATGCTATAATGTGTACAATCCAACTTATTCCTCACATCGGCCCTAAGAAAGTGAAAGTCGCTCAACTGTGTCCAGCTCTTTGCAACCCCATGGACTATAGAGCCCACAGAATTCTCCAGGCCAGAATACTAGAGTGGGTAGCCTATCCTTTCTGCAGGGGATCTTCCCCACCCAGGGACTGAACTGGGGCCTCCTGCATTGGAGGCAGATTCTTTACCAGCTGAGCTATGCGGGAAGCCCCAGCCCTGCGAGCTAGGTGTTATCACTCTTCCCATTTTATCAATGAAGAAATAAGTGAAGGGCCTACGTGCAGAGCCAGAGGGCTTCAACACTCACCCAGTTTCCCTCGGTTGGCAAGTGCCAGAGAGGGACTTAAACCCCAGTCTATCTAACTCCAAAGCCCATGTTCTTTACCACCGTTCTGATCAGCTTCTTTGAAGAAGATATCCAATATTTGTTTAATGTTCTGTTCACCAGACTCATCTAAATGGCAAAGCAGGCCAAGCATTTCACTTTTTTAGAGAATCTTAAATGGTAGATCAGATTCCTAATAGTTTGTTTTAAATTGGCCAAAAGAAAGCCCCCTGATTTCCTGGGTTATTTGTTTAACCTCTCTGGCACTCAGACCACAGGAAGCATGTGGAGGTAGTCCTCCAGGGACTCATCTACGCATCAACTAGAGGTTTCGATAAAAGTCACTATTGTATTAAACTGACTTTTTGAAAAGTCAGTAATTTTAGTGCTTATGTACATGCATGATTATAATATGCATATAAATATGGTAGTACTAAGTATACATACCCCCAAACATATATGCACTTAGTATGACATAGGCTCAGTTCCGTAAATATGTCGTGGTTCTCCCGCATCAGCGTGCGCTGGAATTACCTGGAACGTCTGTTAGCCCACTACTGTTGGGCCCCATCCCAGAGTTCCTGAGTCAGGGCATGGGTAGGACCCAAGAAGCTGCCTTTCTAACAAGTTCCCAGGCGATACTGACACTCCTGGGCTAGGGAGCTTCTCTGAGTGTTGGGGGGCAGAGGATCTGCCAAGGCCCTGCCCTGCGGGATAAGTACTTGCCCCAAGGTTTTAAAGAAAATTGCCTTTCTTTCTTGAATTCCATGCCGCGCTGTCTTTCCGCTGAGATGACAGATTGGTGTGTTCGATCCGAGAGCACATTCACCTGAAGGACAGGGCCCACTTCATCCTGACTCTTCCGTATCATGACACAGGGTTTCCCAAGGAACAGCTGTGGCACTTGAAGTCCCGTGGGTGTTATCATTAACAGATAACAGCCGGAGGCCAGAGAAGGCCAGTGGTTTTGATTGTCTCCTCTACATCAATAACAGGAAAAGATATATTGACTCCTTTGTTACTTAATGTAATTTTAGAGATGTTCGCAAACAAGCTTAGTAGTTTTCTGTAGCTGTCCTAGGAACTGGACGTTCCTTCTGCTGCTGGAAAGATCATGTGCGCTTGCTAAAAGTGTGATTGCTTTCTCAGATTTGGCCATCAAAATGCCCTGTGAAAGATTCCTTAGCCACTTGCTAGCTCAGGTCTTGTCCTGTGTACCTTGCTTCCGGAAGTTTCTTGGCATATCGGAGTAGAGGGAGTTTGGAATCAACGTTCACTCAGTAATATTTTCATCTAAATTAACAGGTTGAGTTCTGTGGCAGAAAATTTCAGCTATTTCTGCCAGATCTGGGCTGTCCCTGAATGACACAGCCGTGAATAGGCAGGTCAGGTCCTTGCTCCAGTTTGAAATTCTTTGTGTCTTGAGCTGTTTTGCTAAAGTCAGTCAGCATGCACAGTGCTGTACCAGGCCACACATTCAGTGGTATCAAAGAATAAAATTCTCAAATTTCTACTATCTCGTCCCAGGATGCAGAAAGCCAGGCCAATGTCCAACCTCAAATTCCGAGAGCAAACCAGAAAGGGCCAGAAAATGTCAGTCTGTTTTCTTCTTTGATAAGCTTCCTTGGCAAAGTGAGATGACCTGAATTACGGTGTGGCCTGGGGCCCAAGAATCTTGAAGTCGACTCTGGCTTCTCCTGCCTCCTGCTCTCTTCAGGCAGGGGTGTCTGGCCCATAGTGCCATAGGTCACTCACTAGGTTTCCAGTGGCAATCATATATCCTGTTTATGGTGACGGGTGCCACCAGAGAGAGGGACACGGCTCAGATGACTCCAAAGAGAGCTAACACAGAGGCCACTCTTACTGTTTGCTTTGGGAAGGCGTCATTCAGCTTCTTTATGTAGCTTATTTTGCCTTTCTAGATGATAGCAAAACAAATTCCCTGGGAACATAAGGCCTCATAGTGGGGGGAGATGGATCAGCAATTTGCTAACTGGGAAGAAAACAAAGCTTGGAGTTTAAGGAAAAGAGGACTGAGTATGCCTATAAAGGATGTTCAGCTTGCTGAGAGAGTCTGCCAGGTAGCTAAACCACAAGAAGATGTTTCTGTCTAGAATTTTCAGAAGGGAGCTTGGGTATCCTCTAATACAAAGGCTTTCAGACTTTCCCTGATGCTTTGGAGAGGGCTGGGGCCCTGGGAACACAAGGGATGAATAAGGCCCAGCTTTTACTTTCAAGAACCTCAAGGTTCAATACATGGTTGAAGGATTATTTAATCATTCGTTTCACAAGTATTTTCTGAATACTTGGAAGGTGCCAGGGAGATTGTTTTGGTAATGAGAACTCAGAATAGAAAGAGACTCTGGACCAGGGATCAGAAGTCTCCTGGGCAGCAGCATCTCTTCCATGCTGTCCTTGGCAGCTCATCACTTGACCTCTGACCACATATTGGGGTGAGAAGCTCGCCAAGTCATGAGGCAGCTTATCCCATTGCTCCCCAGCAGTCATGGCTCAAAGGTTCACTTTGTGCTGTACTGAAACCGTTATCTGCCTTCTTAGATCCCACCCTGAATGGGACCTGTGTCTTCTTGAAGGAGCCCCGTGGAACTAGATACCACTGCCCACCCACCTGAAATCCTCTCGCCTCTCCCCCTAAAATAACCACACACACACAAGCACACGCATGTAAGTCCCCAAAATTGTTGGGCTTGTTTTTCCTTCTGTGCTTAGCATTGGTGATGATGGAGTATGTGTGATAAAAGGAGTTAAAAGAAGGTAGAGAAGGAGAGGATGAACATGTTTGTCGCAGTGCCTAATATGGTGCGTCGCACAGTCTTCAGCAAATATGTGTCAGAGGAATGGGTGAACGGATGCATGACTGGATGAGAGACTAGAGCATGAATTACTAACCAGACTATACATTTTGCATGCTATGAATTATGTCTCATACATTTAGCACCAAGACCGTGCTTGGTCCATAAGTAGGGGTTTAACAATAAGTACTTTCTGAATGAATGAATGGAAACCTGAAATTGAAAACCACTGGAATATAAGTGGATGCTAAATAAATGTTTGTTGTCAGAACAAATGAATGAATGAACATGCAAGCCAAGGAGTGAGGCTTCGCTGGGAACAGTTATTCCTCTCGCAGTTATAGCCGGTAAGTTATAGGTAGGTGAGAAAAATATGACTTTATTTAATAGGGCTGTTGGTTGCCTTTTCATCATGAGAAGCTCTTTCCTACTGTTGACTCAGCAGCCCAGGCAGTCTGCCTTTATCCTGCGGTCTTTTCTCACACACTAGGGTTAGCTAGGTGAGGTGGCAGTGCTTTATTCTGTTTCATTTTTAAATCAAACTCTGCTTTGCTAAGAGAGTCTTCAGTTATTTGGTTGGCTTTCCAGTTGCTTAAGGGAATATGGATGTTAGTTAGAAATCGTTATAGATGCTAACGAACTGTCTGATTTGGTAACAGAAAAAAGAAAGCTCCAGAGAAGATGAGTACCACATACTGATGTCTGGACCCTTGTCCTCCTAAGACCACCTAGAGATCCCTTGCAGATACAGAAGAGGAGTGGATACTCCATTTCTCCCAAGAGGTCTTCTTTTGGACCTGGCCCACCTTACTAGAGCAAGTCTGTTCCCCCAAACATGGGCCTGAGTTTCTCAGAGTCACACTCTGTAAAGATGAGGCCACACGCTACTTCTGATCACATCACTGCTGTCTCCTGGAAGGCAGCTCCAAGATGGCACAACACCAAGAGGACTCAAACTTGGTTTGTTTTTCCTTTTGTGATGGTTAGATCCTTAGCCTCTGAGTCAGTTTGCCTATACTTCTTAGGAAATCAAGTTTTGCTTTCTTATAGTAGGACACGGACTTAGCCTCTGCCTCTTTGGAAGGTACTGTGATTTTCATGCCAGTGATGAAAAGAACCAGGGAGATACAAATGATACCCACTGTGTAGCAACCTACGGTCTCAGCTCCTTCAAGAATGCCATCTGATTGGCACTCTTGGACCCTGCTGAAATGATGAACCAAATACTGGCAGTGGTTCTGAAGAAGATAAAGAATCTGTCACAAACTAAGAGGATTTCATGTAGCCAAGTTAATTAAGTACCCATCTCTTAATTAGGTTCCTTGATAGCTCAGTTGGTGAAGAATCCACCCGCAACGCAAGAGACCCCGGTTCGATTCCTGGGTCGGGAAGATCCCATGGAGAAGGGATGGGCTACCCACACCAGTATTCTTGGGCTTCCCTTGTAGCTCAGCTGGTAAAGAATCTGCCTGCAATGCGGGAGACCTGAGTTCAATCCCTGGGTTGGGAAGATCTCCTGGAGAAGGGAAACGCTACCCACTCCAGTATTCTGGCCTGGAGAATTCCATGGACCGTATAGCCCATGGGGTTGCAAAGAGTTGGACATGACTGAGTGACTTTCACTTTCATCTCTTAATTAGTTCCTGATTCTTTGTTAAAATGGGGTCATTTGTCAACTACTTCTCAAGGCAAGCATTTGGCATTAAGAAGATACTTCAGAGAAATAGGGGATCAGACTACAGAAAGTTAACAGATGTCTCTGGACCAAGTGACAGAAACCACAGTCCTTCCTTGTTTCAGAGAAACCCTGGAAAATTTCTGGATGGCCCATGTGAAAAGCAAATAGCATGCTGGGTGGCCAGGCCATCTACTGCTCCTGATATTAGGTTCTAAGCCCCTCAGTAAAGGACTACAGGCCAGATTGGGCAAGAAGTAAAGGCTGCCCAGGCCCACCATAATAGGCAGCTGTCCAGTTTTCTCGCTGGCCCAGTGAGAGGAAGCCAGGGTTTGATTAGCTGGGCTAACATCAGGAATAGCACACTGAGGCCTCTCACTGTGCTTTGGGCTATTATACACCCGAGCATCAGAAAGTCAGTGCTGTGTAGTAGGGTACTCCATGTCAGTTGATCCAGATCATGGATCTGGACTGATTTGCCCTTCTTGAACATAGCGCATATGTTCAGTCGCTCAGTCGTGTCCGACTCTTTGTGAGTCCATGGACTGCAGCACAGTGGTCTTCCCTGTTCTTCACTATTTCCCAGAGTTTTCTCAGACTCGTGTTCATTGAGTCAGTGATGCCATCCAACCATCTCATCCTCTTTTGTCCCCGTCTCCTCCTGCCTTCAATCTTTCCCAGCATCAGTAGGCTCTTTGCACCAGGCGTCCAAAGTATTGGAGCTTCAGCTTCATCATCAGTCCTTCCAGTGAATATTCAGAGTTGATTTCCTTTAGGATTGACTGGTTTGGTCTTGCTGTGTAAGGGACTCTCAAGAGTCATCTCCAGCACCGCAGTTTGAAAGCCTCAATTCTTCAGCTCTCAAACCTTCTTTATGGTCCAACTGTTATATCTGTGCATGACTACTGGAAAAACCATAGCTTTAACTATATGGACCTTTGTTGACAAAGCGGTGTCTTTGCTTTTTAGTACATCATCAAAGGTTGTCATAGCTTTCCTTCCAAGGAGCAAGTGTCTTTTAATTACATGGCTGCAGTCACTGTCAACAGTGATTTTGGAGCCAAAGGAAAGAAAATCTGTCACTGCTTCCACTTTTTCCCTTCTATTTGCTGTGTAGTGATGGGACTGGATGTCATGATCTTAGTTTTTTTAATGTTGAGTTTTTAAGCCAGCTTTTTCTCTCTTCTCTTTCACCCTCATCAAGAGATTCTTTACCAGTCACTTTTAGCAGGCACCTTGCAATTCCCTGATGTTATGAGGGAATATATTCAAAATAGAAAATGTCATATATTCAGTCAATTAATGAATTAAAACATATTCAAGGCCTTTAGAGAGAGGAAATAAGATGAGCAATTTAAGGAAGATGTAAAACTAATTTTGAAAGATATGGGAATAGGCCAAAAATACACACAAACCCTTGCAATGATCCAGTGATAATGTCTTACAGACATTTTGCCCATAAGGAATTATTTGCAATCTCATCAGGGTTCTCCAGGTTGTGGTCATTTCTCAGGGTGGAATGACCCAGACTCTTATTTACAAACTGGACCTACAGCTTTTAAGAGCCAAGAGACATGGTTTTGAGATATTACCTTTCTTTGACTCTCTAGATTAGCTTTGAAGTATTTAAATCCTCATAGTGAGTCAATGTTCTAAAAGCATTACAGCCCTCACAGACTGGAGGCTGGAGACAGGCCCTCATGAAAGCTTGTCTTCATGTCATTAATTTTCACAGGAGGGGAGGAAATGAGATCAGACATTGTTTGGAGTAATTTCAGTATCATGTAGGCCTCCAAACATCTTCAAATCAATAGCAGTTGAGGTGAGAGGAACTGTTAGGAGGCATTGGTGCAATGATTAATGAGGCTAGTTATCAACTGCCTAAGCTGGATTTGAATTAAACAATGTTTGGAATTGTTGCTGCTGCTGCTAAGTTGCTTCAGTTGTGTCCGACTCTGTGTGACCCCATAGACGGCAGCCCACCAGGCTCTGCCACCCCTGGGATTCTCCAGGCAAGAGCACTGGAGTGGGTTGCCATTTCCTTCTCCAATGCATGAAAGTGAAAAGTGAGAGTGAAGTCACTCAGTCATGTCTGACTCTTAGCAAACCCATGGACTGCAGCCCACCAGGCTCCTCTTTCCATGGGATTTTCCAGGCAAGAGTACTGGAGTTGGGTGCCATTGCCTTCTCTGTTCGAATTGCTAAGATAGTCTTATTTAGAACACCAAGTAGGCTCAACTCTTTCCTGGACCTTTGAAATAGTTTATGTGTCTCTTCAAGTAGAAAGGGTAGTGTGGGGAGAATGTTCTGGATTTGGCTGCAACTCCAAGTGCTCTGCTGCTGCTGCTGCTGCTAAGTTGCTTCAGTCGTGTCCGACTCTGTGCGACCCCATAGACAGCAGCCCACCAGGCTCCGCCGCCCCTGGGATTCTCCAGGCAAGAACAGTGGAGTGGGTTGCCATTTCCTTCTCCAATGCAGGAAACTGAAAAGTAAAAGTGAAGTCACTCAGTCGTGTCCAACTCTTCACGACCCCTAATCAAACATAATTCCACATTCTAAAAGGAGACAGTGAAAGTTCTATGTCAAGGCATACATGAATCTGACCTGAAGAGATACAAGTTCCATGTCTCCCACTTCAGTATCTCTCTGGGCATGTCTGGCTTCTGTTTCTGTTATCTTGTATTTATCCACATGGCCTCCTTACTTCATAGATGGAGAAAACGAGTCACAGAGAGGCAAAGAGATTTCCATTGAGAGATGTGTAAGTTCCTGTTAAAGTCACTGGATTAATAGTGACATTGACTCTATAATTCTGTATTGTTCATGGTCCTGCTGAAATCCTTGTTGGAATAAGGGAGCTGAGGAAAGTCTGGAGAGAAAGAGATTGAGAGAGGGGACAGAAGAAAGAAGGGAGGGAGGAGAGATGGGGTGGGGGTGAAAGAGGGGAGGGGAGAGAGGGGAATCAGCAGAGAAGGGCAAGGAAGAGAAAGTAACTGTCAGTCATTGTGGGGAAGATGCAATGGCTGGGAGGTTAGGACCTGGCCCCAGAAGGCGCCAGATGCATGATCACACTGTATGAGTCTCAGTCTTCTCATCTGTGAAATGGACTAACAACGTCTGCTGTGCCTCCCTCGTGGAGTCTGCCAGACCACAGGAGACCACAGCTTCTTCACTGAAGAAGCTGTGGAAAACACAGAATGCTGTTCAGCTACAAGCAGCAGGATGACAGACAGTCAGTTACTCTGTTAGGGAGTTCGGGGATTTGGTTACCCTAAAGGGTCACTGAAGATGTTTGGACTCCCCCTTGCTGCAGAGTGAGGAGCGCCGCATGCTACGATGTGGGGTTAGTTTATAAACAAGGAGAATTCCAAAGCAACCCTGGGTAGCGGGTGGGTAGCCTCTCCAAAGAGCCGGCGCTAGGCGCCAGAAGAAATGGAGCTGTCTCCCTGCCTTTTGATGCCAAGACAGCAACACTTAAAGCGGCCACAGGGCGAGTTTGATCGAGAACCAGCAAAGCAGAGAAAGAACTCAATTGAGGGGCCCTGCCCTGTAGGCAGGCTTCCTGCTAACATGAATGAGAACTATACCCAGTGCGAGCTGAGGACTGCCTTCTGCATTTTAAGTATTCCTTGGGCTTTCTTGTGAGTGAATCTGTAGTCCTTTTGGCCCTGGAAGCAGAATTGAAGCCTCAGAGCCAAGGGATGGGACAGAAGAAGGAGGAAAACAATTTCTGAACTCTAAGAGAATGCCTTTTTCTCAGGGTCTAACGAGGCAGCTTCTCAGACTTTCATCTGAGACTCTGCCTCCCACAGTGTAGATACGTTTCTCAGAGACTGTAAACACTGACTCATTTAGTCTCTTCACTTGTCACTCATTGATGACAAATATCTAGTAGTCTTTGCCACTGGATAAAGCAAAACACTCTATTCTCTTTAAACAAGAAGAGCAAAACGGTAGGTGAATGGGAATCCACCTTCACAGAAATGGATGCCATACATTTAAATAATATGTATTTAAATGTGTTTTGCTGAGAGCTTCTCAACAGTGTTAACCTCACGCTCTGCCCCAGCCATTCAGGGCTGGCCATCTCCTGAGATCCTTTACTAGCAACACGGATTCCTGCTCTGCAAAACATAGAAACCTCCCATCACCTGCAGCCTTTTGAGCTGGTGATTTAATCATTAGTCTATTCCATTTAATAATGTTTGCATAGATGAGAATTGGATTCCCTTTGTAAGGTTTCTTCTTCAAATTACTGAACACTGTCTCTATGAGAAAGATCTAAGGGGACTGGCTTTTCGATATGAATTAAGAATGGTTCCCCATCTATATGCAGGTGTAGAGCATCTTCCTTTTCTTGTGTGTGGCCAGGATTAGCATTTACTTTAAAAAAATTGTGTATTTTCTGTTGTGCTGCATCTTGGTTGCTGCTTGGGTTTTTCTCTAAAAATCCGAGGTTGTAGTGAGTGGGGGCTCCTCTCTAGTTGTGGTATGCAAGCTTCTCATTGCGGTGGGTTCTCTTCTCTTGTGGCTCCAGGGACACAGGCTTCCGCAGTTGCGGCTGCCAGGCTCTAGAGCACAGGCTTAATAGCTATGGCGCATGGGCTTAGTTGCTCCCCGGCATGTGGGATCTTCCTGGACAAGGAATCGAACCAGTGTCTCCTACATTGACAAGCAGATTCTTTACCACTGAGCCACCAGGGAATTCCCTAGCATTTGCTTCTTAAAAAGCAGCTTCTAAATAGATAGAGTCAACCATGAGATCACATATCATCATTAACATTAATTTCTTAGCTACTAAGTGCCCAAGATGCTTTAGGCACTGCTCTAGGCACTTAATTATTGTCTTTTCATTCCACAAAGTAGGTTTTTACTGCTTTCATTCTAGGGGCGAAAAGAGGAAACTCAGGGAGGTTAACTTTTTGTCCAAAGCCACCAAGCTGGAGAACCAGGACTCAAGCTCAGGCTTGTTTGGTCCAAAGGCCGGGCTGACAGGCCATGTGCCATGCTGCTTTTGCATTGGTGGAGGTCAGCTGGTGGTGCAAAGAAACCTGATTCCACATCAGAGTGACTGTACTGAGTCTCAGCTCAGTGACTTTGGGTGAATTACTGATGTGGCTGTGTTTCCCTTGTGTTTGCTTAAAAATGGGGAGAGTGAGGTCTGCTCTATCTTCTTCACAGATTATGAGGGTCAGATGCAGAGATTTATGAAACTGTAACCAGCATCTCAACTACAGGGGATCGTAGTAGCATTTTTTATTGGAAAGTTATCACTCCATGTCATTCTATCAAAGGACCTCTTGGAAAATTTTGAGAGAAGGTGTTAACAAGAATGATGACATCCTGCCTATGGCTGGTGGGGTGCTTGGAAGAAGTGGCTGGTTATTTTCCAAGCATGGATATAGACATCCCATCTCACTTGATCTTCTTATAAGGTTGACTGCACTTCTGCTAACAGAGGTGGGAGTTGAATGTCCTTTGCCCTTGTATCTCGGCTAACATCATCCTTGGTCAATGGAATATGGTGGAAGGATGCTGTGGAGGGATGTGAAGTGAACCTCGGGTTAGCTTCCACTTGGCTCAGGTACTAGTCTTTGAAACCCTGCCACCATGAGGCGAGGAAGTCCTTTTCACATGGAAAGGCCATGTGTGAGTATGGCCAGCACCGAACAGCCAGACCTCGACTGACCACAGCATCCATGTATGAGTGAATATGCCTTCAGATAATTGCAGGCCTCAACGATCTTCCAGCTGAGGCCCCAGACATTTTGGAGCAGAGACAATCTGGCCCCAATATATCCCCTCGGAATTCCCAAGCCACAGAAACCATAAGAGATAATAAATGATTGTCATTGTTTCAAGTCACTAATTTGGGGTGGGTTGTTCAGCAGTAAAGATACCTAATATGAGAAAACATTAAAACAGAGTCACAAAGACTCTAAGATAACATCATAGTTTTCTCTAAGTTTCCTCTTGCCAGGACAGATTTCCATTCTGAAAGTTCAAGAAGATGCTGGGAGATAGGAGATGCTGAGTCTTGGCCAACCTGGAATCACAGACCTAAGGGACGGGCTGCTGCAGGCCACAGGAAGGGAGCTAATCAAGCAGGCTGAGAGGGTACTGGAAAGGTGATTTTTCACTCTAGAGTGCTTTTGAAAATGAAAGGGCGTGTTACTAAGCGTTACTCTGGAACAGCAGGTGTAGATAAGGGTGTCCTAGGTAAGGTGGAATTTAGGGACTGTTTGTCAGCAAGGAGATGATAAGAGTTCTGAATGGCTTGCTGACTATAGCAGGGGGTGGGGTGGGATTTAGGAAGCAAAGTTTGAAGATCTGGACAGGCAAGCCTGTGTTTGCAGCAGTAGGACATGAAGTCACACAGCTGGGTACAGAGGCAGGATTCAAGTCCTGGGTGGGCTGAGGGAGGCTTGCTCTTAATGACAGACTAAGAGGGGAAACACATGAGCATTATGTGGCTCCAACTCTGAGACCTCTCCTAACCAAGAATGTGAATTTCAACTATATATTTTGTTTTGAGAAACTCAACTAGAAGTGGAATAAAGATGGAGAGAGGCATGAGTCATCTGGAGTGTGTGTGTGTGTGTGTGTGTGTGCAGAAAAAGAAGAGAAGTCAGAAAGGGGACAGAATAAACTTCTGGAGGATTGCTGGTTTGGAGCAGACCTGGGCTGGGAGCTGGGAGCTCTTGACCTAAACACCCTAAGGATCGCAGTGATGGGGGGAGGCCATCTCCCGTCCAGCAGCTCGAGGGCATAAACCCTTAGCAGTCTGTCCAGTCTCTGCCTCATACTCTTTAAAGAATAGGAATTTGTCTGCAAGGGAAAGACCACACACAGTCCCCAACCACACCCCTGCTGTCACCCTAAATGGCACTGGCATGGCTCAATTAAAATTTTGTGAGACGGGAACAGATTATAAGGCCATCATAGTTGTAGATTTCTCCATGAGATGATTTACCGAAGGAGTCAAAGATTCCTTTCTATCAAAAAATAGCGCAATATTTATATAGTCACAGAATAAATAGAATCCTGACTTGGGCTTCATATTTTACGTAGCTCATTCCAGGTAGTTTGAGTTCTTTCTGTCGTTTCTGACAATTATGGCAGTTATACCTTTTCTGGGAAGCGGAGGAGAATTTTTCTGCTCTCCTTCTTTACCTCACTAAGATTAACTCAGTGAACTAAATGAAGTCTCTCTTTAGGTTGCCTGGGAATCCCCTCTTTCCCTTCCATGCACGGATGTATCTAAACTCTTGTTCTTTTACTGAATTTGCACTTTCTCACCTCCACTGTTGCCTGGGTGTTTTATGCTGTTGTGTAGAGCAGTGGCCTTCAAACTTCTTTGACCATGACTTACACTTTTTACATTGTGACCGACACACATCACAAATCTATAACTGAAACAAAATTTCATAAAATGTTATCATTGTTCACAAAGAACCCTCCTTTGCACTCTAATGACATCCATGCCATTCTATTCTAAGGCATGCTTCCCTATGCTGGCCTATACTAGCAGATCAAGAAAATCCAATCAAGATAAACTGGAAATCATTGGCTTGACTAGATCTTTCTTAGACTTAAGACTGACTGTGTTTGTTTGTGAAGAGAAAGAAGAAAAATGAAAGATCTTACGAGTATTTTTGACAATGTACCTTCTAAAAGTGAAAGTGAAATCGTTAGTCGTTCAGTTGTGTCCAAATCTTTGCAATCCTATGGACTGTAGCCCACCAGGCTGCTCTGTCCATGGAATTCTCGAGGCAAGAATACTGGAGTGGGTTGCCATTCCCTTCTTCAGGGGATCTTCTAAAACAACTTTGAAAGGCAGATTGTAATTGGAAATTTTATGATAGTTTTTAATTTTCTAGGAGTGGAATTTATAACACTTAAGTCCATTGCTGGAATTTTACAAATCAATCTTTCCCATACACTCATACATGTATATGCATTCAAGCTCATTACACACACACACACACACACACACACACACCACACAATATTTCCAGATATCTCTGGAAACTCTTATCAAGTATTAGAGTATAGGGTATTTTGTTCCCCTGTCTAAAAGTCCATTACTGGGTGAGGAACTATATAAGCCATAATATAGCCATAAAAACCATAATACTTTAAAACATATAAACCATAATACTTTGGCCACCTGATGTGAAGAACTGACTCATTGGAAAAGACCCTGATGCTGGGAAAGATTGAAGCAGGAGAAGGGGACGACAGAGGATGAGTGGTTGGATGGCATCACTGACTCAATGGACATGAATTTGAGCAAGCTTCGGGAAGATGGACAGGGAAGCCTGGAGCGCTGCAGTCCATGGGGTCACAAAGAGTCAAACATGACCGAGCAACTGAACTGAACTGAACTGAATCGTCACGTCATCAGAGTGTCATCAGTCTTTTGATAGCTATAGATCATATCAGATTATTTATTTCCTATTTTTGAAAGGGGTTGGGTTGTGGTGGTTAAAACAAATGAGATCTAGGCCTCTAATAAAAGAAAGCAGCTTCCTGAAGGAGGAAAAATAGTCTGCATAGAGAAAGGGGGAAAGGAGTTGAAGTTCAACCTAGGTGTTAGGTGTTCTGCTAACACTTGGAATATGTTCCTTCATTTAATGGTTAAAATGAACTGTTAATGTCATGTCAGTGTCCATTCACTGAATCACAAAGTCTAAAAAATGTATGTGGCCCCTACTAGGCTTTAGATACCGGGATTGATAATGACCAAAGCCTGCAAAGACCTTGCCCTCTACCAAGGGGTATACTTTTATGCCTAGTCAAGTGCTGAAGGAGAGGCTTCTTGTGTTTAATCAGTAGACCCAACCCTAGGGCAGGGCTTCCCTGACAGTTTAATTTTGGGTCTGGGGAGGAGTGTGTGGAGAGCACTTAGGGTTTAACACCTACAAACTATGCTACTCCTGGTACTTTATGGAAGGTGCATAGGAGTCTGTATTGTGTGTTAAAAAAAAAAAAGAGGGAAGGGAATTTGATTCCTGGAGAATTTTTTTCCCCTAAAATTTATTTTTATTGAAGTATAGTTGATTTACAATGTTTCTTGTGTACAGCAAGGTGATTTAGTTATACACACATATAAATATATATATATGTATTCTTTTTTAGATACTTTTCCATTGTAGGTTACTACAAGATATTTGATATAGTTCCCTGTGCTCTGCAGTAAGTCCTTGTTATCTATTTTATATACAGTAGTGTGTATCTTGGAGAAGGCAATGGCACCCCACTCCAGTACTCTTGCCTGGAAAATCCCATGGATGGAGGAGCCTGGTGGGCTACAGTCCATGGGGTCGCTAATAGTTGGACACGACTGAGTGACTTCACTTTCACTTTTCACTTTCCTGCATTGGAGAAGGAAATGGCAACCCACTCCAGTGTTCTTGCCTGGAGAATCCCAGGGACAGGGGAGCCTGGTGGGCTGCTGTCTATGGGGTCGCACAGAGTCGGACACTTAGCAGCAGCAGCAGTGTGTATCTAATCCCAAATTTCTAATTTATCTCTCCCCCTATTCCTTCCACCTTTGGTAACCATAAGTTTGTTTTCTATGTCTGTGAGTCTATTTCTGTTTTGTAATAAGTTCATTTGTATCATTTTTAAAAGATTGCACATGTAGGTGATATCATATGATATTTGTCTTTGACTTACTTCACTTAATATGGTAATCTGTGTGTGTGCATGCATGCTCAGTCATGTCTGACTCTTTGTGATCCCATGGACTGTAGCCTTCCAGGCTCCTCTGTTCATGGAATTCTCCAGGGAAAATTACTGGAACAGCTTGCCATTTCCTACTCCAGGGGATCTTCGTGACCCAGGGATCAAACCCACGTCTCTTACATCTCCTGCATTGGCCAGCAGATTCTTTACCATTTCGCCACCTGGGAAGTCCCTATGATAATCTTTAGGTCCATATTACTGCAAATGGCTGAGTATATTATTATTTTATTATTTTTTTATTGGTGAGGAATATTCCATTATACATATACATACATATGGCCAACTCTTGGCAACTCTGTGGACTATAGCCTACCAGACTCCTCTGTCCACGGGATTCTCCAGGTAAGAATAATGGAGTGGGTTGCCATTCTCTCCTCCAGGGATTTTCTCAGCCTAGGGATTGAGCCTGGGTTTCTTACATCTCCTCATTGGCAAGCAGGTTCTTTACCAGTAGCACCGCATAGGAAACCCCGTAATTGTCCATGTCTTGGCTGTTATAAAGAGTGCTTACTGTGAATGTTGGGGTGCATGTATCCTTCTGAATTGGTCTCCTTTAGCTATTGGTAGATGACCAGAGTGGGATTACTGGATCAGTTGTTGTTCAGTGGCCAAGTAGTGTCCACCTCTTTGTGATGCCGTGGACTGCAGCATGCCCGGCTCTGCTGTCCCAGATCCATGCTCCTTGAATCAGTGAGGCTGTCCAGCCACCTCATCCTCTGTCGCCCTCTTCTCCTTCTGCCTTCAAGTTTTCCAGCATCAGGGTTTTTCCAGTGAGTCAGCTGTTCGCATCACGTGAGCAAAGTATTGGAGCTTCAGTTTCAGCATCAGCCCTTCCAATGAGTACTCGGGGTTGATTCCCTTTGTGACTGACTGGCTCGGTCTCCTTGCAGTCCAAAGGACTCTAAAGAGTCTTTTCCAGCCCCACAGTTCAAAATCATCAATTCTTTTGGTGCTTTGCCTTCTTTATGGTTCAGCTCTCACATCCATACATGACTCCTCAAAATACCATATCCTTGAGTACAGGGACCTTTGTCAGCAAAGTGATGTCTTTGCTTTTTTTTTTTTTTTTTTAACTTTATTTTACTTTACAATACTGTATTGGTTTTTAATACACTGTCTAGGTTTGTCATAGCTTTACTGGATCTTATGGGAATCTATTTTTGTTTTTTTTTAAGGAATCTCCATACTATTCCTGGAAAATTTAGTAGAGATTTTACTGTAAATTAGTATATTTAAATCAGTTTTCATCTTTTAGCTGTATTCAGATACTTTCATATCATATGGTTATTATAGAATTTGGATTACAGAATGTGATATCTATTGTCCTACCTTAAACTTCCATTTTTTTTTTTCTACTTCAATTCAAGGCTTTTCTCTAAAATTTTCAGCAATACATACAGTGAATATGCCAACACTTTACTTTAAAGGTTCAAGGTTCTTTGTATTTTCATACAGATCACTCTTGGTACCAAGCTTTAAAAAAAATTGTTAGCTAGGGTGGTTAGAAGGCACGGTATTCATTTTCTAAGTCATGAAACAAACTCATCATATTTTAGCCAATCATATCAAATATCCAAATGAAAATGAGATACCCATTGCTATTTGATTGTTTAGCATCAGTTCAGCACTTTAACCACCTCAAACACATCTTTTTCTCAGAGGACTTTAAAAGCTAAAACATTTTTTAGTATTGTATAACACTCTGTAATTTACAAAAGTTGTCTTTAATGTTAATTTTTGAGGTATAATTTACATACAGATTGTAAGTATACAATCTTAAATACATGGTTTTTAGAACGTGTTTTGACAAATATATACTCATGTAACTACCACACCTCAATCAAGATAGAACATTTCCAGCACCCTAGAGGGTTCTAGTCTATTGCACAATCTCCCTTCTCATATGCAAGACAACCATTGTTCTGATTTTATTATTATACAAGTACTGTCATACTGTATGTATTCTTTTGTGTCTGGCTTCTTTCACTCAACATATTTTTGAGATTCATCCATGCTATAGTTTGTATTAGTAGTTCTCTCCTTTTTATTGCTGAGTATGAATATATACCATATATTTAGCCATGCATCTGTTGATGGACATTTGTGTTATTTCCAGTTTTGTGCTATCATGAATAAGGCTCCTCTGAACATTTGTGTGTAAGCTTTTGTATGGTCCATTTCTCTTAGGTAAAGAGTTAGGGATGGAATTGTTGGGTCCTATGAGACATATATGCTTAAACTTACAACCAACTACCACTTCTCCAGTGTAGCAATAACATTTTATTCTTCTACATTCCATGTATATGAATTCCAGTTGCTGTACTTTTTTTTTTTTTTTTNATATGCATTGTCACTCTTTAATTTTAGGCACTCAAATGTATGCATTAAGCTTTCATTTCCATTTCATTAAGAATTTTACTTGCATTTCTTTGATGTCTAATGAGTTTGGGTGTTTTATTATGTGCTTACTGGTTATTTTTCTATCTTTTGTGAAGTATTTGCATATTTTGCTAATTTTTAAACTGGGGTGTTTGTCTGTTTGCTATTGAGTGTTAGGAACTCTTTATATATTCTGAATACAAGTCCTATGTAATGTAAATTTTCTTCCTCAGTCTGTGGCTTATCAGTGTTTTTAATGTGGTCTTCTGAATTTTTAATTTATCCTTTTAATGGTTAGTATTTTCATTGTCTTGTTTAGTAATAAACAGAGATTTTATCTTAGATTTTCTTTGAGAAGATTTATAGTTTTAGCTTATGCATTTATGTCTGTGATCAATATAAATTAATTTTGTATTTGGTGTGAAGCACGGATTGAGAT
This sequence comes from Redunca redunca, assembly GCA_006410935.1. Lineage (NCBI taxonomy): Eukaryota > Metazoa > Chordata > Mammalia > Artiodactyla > Bovidae > Redunca > Redunca redunca. The sequence continues at coordinate 1,354,917 of SJYQ01003744.1, forward strand.
TTATTTTTTCCCAAATTATTACCTAGTTGTTACAGTGTTATTCATTGAAAAAAATGTCTTTTCCTGGTTGAATGGTTTTGGCACTTTTGCTGAAAATCAGTTGATTGTATAAGTGAAGGTAAAGTGTCACACCATCTATTCAGTTCTATCGATCTGTTTGTCTATCCTTATACTAGTCAATAATACCGTATGTCTGGATTGCTGTAGTTTGATAATATTGAGACCCTCAGCTTTTTCTTTTCTTTGCAAGATTGCTTTGACTATTCTAGATCTGTTGCTTTTCTATTAAAGTTTTTGAATTAATTTGTCAAGTTTCACAAAAATAGTCCACTGGGATTTTGACTGTTTTTGAATTGAAACTATAGAAAATTTGTTAATAGCTTGAGTTTGCTACTGAAGCTGAAGAAGAGTCATGGAAGCTCAGAGAATCATGGAGCTTAGAATACTAGAGTTGGAAAAGACATTGGATAAATCAATTTTCTGCAGTAGTTCTTTAACCTTGTTGCACACTGGAATCCCTTGGGGATCTTTAAACAACATATATGTGACTCCCACCCTGATATATTCTGATTTAATTGGTCTGTCTTGCAACATAGGCATCAGGATTTTTAAAAGCTCTCCTGGTAATTTTAACATGCAGAGAACTTTGGGGACTGCTGGTTTAGTGCTCAAATTTATAGATGTGGAAATTGAGGCCCCAGAAGTTTTAAGTTGCCTAAATTTTCAAAAAAACTTACAAACTGACTCACTTAAAACCTACTACTCTTCACACAATGTCATATAGTTGTTTTAAAAAAATTATGTAAACCTTGCAAGGCAATCACAGCCACAGCTCCCAGCCAAGACTAAATAGCTGCCTCTTTCTTGCCAGCAGCGAATGTTATCTAGCTCTTTGTGTCATACTGAGCAAAGTTCTAAATGTGAATTTCCTCAGGGAAGTAACAAAGCAAAGGAATAGAGAGGAGAAAAGACTGAACAAGAAATAACACAAGCATTAAGGCCAGGTGTGTTATAATACCACTGGATGCCAACTCAATTGCTGTCTTTTCAATTGTCAATTTTCAAGCTATAAAAACAAAAGGCTATTTGGAGAAACACGATGAAGCGTGAAGTCTTATGCTTCTTGGGGAAAAACACATAGCAACATTATTAAGTTCAATATTAGCAATTTCTATTTAAATTTCATTTAAAGAAAATTGCTTTTAAACATCATAAGAAAAAGAACATTGCTCTGCATGCAGATTTATTTTCTCTGTGGGAGTCAACATCCTTCTATTTGGAAAGTAGAAATTTAGGACAACGGACATAAAAATGGGTGTTATGCAATTATGACTTCTTTAATTGAGAATATTAGAGGCTGTAGCCCCTCTCTTTCCAACACACCTTTTGAGGGCTGCTGCTGCTGCTGCTAAGTCGCTTCAATTGTGTCCGACTCTGTGCGACCCCAAAGACAGCAGCCCACTAGGCTCCTCTGTCTCTAGGATTCTCCAGGCAGGAATACTGGAGTGGGTTGCCATTTCCTTCTCCATGTTTTTCTTACTTGGTAAACTCTCATTAGCACAGTGCATGGCATGTCTCTACATGGCTGTTGCTGAGTGTTAAATGGAACTAGCCTCCAGAAGAAGAAAAGCTAAGGGACACATTAGATTGTCTCTAAGAAAAGTCCTACAGCCTTTAACAGTCAGGCACTGCTCATTTCAAAGGTTTAAAGCAATGCATGCTAAGTGGATCTTTCATCTTCAAACTTCATGTTGACCATCTTTCAGGGTAGGTCTCCTGGTGGCTCAGATGGTAAAGCATCTGTCTACCAATGTGGGAGACCTGGGTTCGATCCCTGGGTCGGGAACATTCCTTGGAGAAGGAAATGGCAACCCACTCCAGTATTCTTGCCAATACATGCTAAGTGGATCTTTCATCTTCAAACTTCATGTTGACCATCTTTCAGGATAAATGTCATCGTTTCACAATTTTCTCATTTCAAGGTGTTTGGAGACAAAAGAAGACTGTTCCCATGTGTCCATTTGGTTATGAGATTTGGGCTTTTCTAAATTGTTTATCATTATTTGTGTTTTGTCATAAGGCATCTTTCAAACTGTCCTTAAAACTGCTTACTGGCTGTCAATTTTCAGAATTAACTGTTGTCAATAAGTAACCCATTCCCTACTTTTGGAAATAGAACCAGTTTTAAAAAATAGTGGTGGTGTGCCAGAAACATATTCAGAGTCACTCCACATATTCCTAAAGCAACAATAATTTTTCTAAGCTGGAGCTGTACGTGGGGTCCACCCTCGAAGCACTCCTGTTTGGACTGGGCCACATGAAGGAAGAGGAGGCAGGAGATGGTGTGATTCCCAAGTTTACTTTAGGGATGGACAGCAGAGGGTAACATGAGACTGCAGACATGTCTCTGTTATTTTTATCTCCCAGATTAGAGGAGAAAATCATACTGGAATAAACATGTACTTAATACCTAATTTGGGGATTTTGGAAAACTTTAGATCCAAAGGGATGACTGAGAGAGGGAGTGATTAAGGGTGGGCAAGAGGCAGCAGAGAAGGAAAAGTTCCTTGGGAGGCATCCTGCAAGAACCGGAGTTGTATTTCTTAGCTGTCATCATTAAGTGTGCTGGCGAGTAATATGTGTCAATCTCAAGTCTCCCATTCCATCCCACCCTCTTTCCCCCCTTGGTATCCATGTTTGTTCTCTACGTCTGTGTCTCTATTTCTGCTTTGCAAATAAGATCATCTATACCATTTTTCTAGATTCCACATATATGTGTTACTATACGGTATTTGTTTTTCTGACTTAATTCTCTCTCTATGACAGTCTTTTTGTATACACTACTAAGCGCAGGTGACTGCCGCCGGCTCACTAAGCGCGGCCGAGAGGAGCTACCCCATGTTCAAGGTCAGGGGCAGCGGACGGGAGGAGCAACCCCATGTCCAAGAAGTGGTGGCTGTGCAAGTACAGGAGGACCTAGAGGAGCTATCCCACATTGAAGGTCAGGAAGGGCGGTGGTGAGGAGATACCCCTCATCCAAGGTAAGGAGCAGCCGTGAAGAGATACCCCACGCCCAAGGTAAGAGAAACCCAAGTAAGATGGTAGGTATTTCAAGAGGGCATCTGAGGGCAGACACACTGAAACCATACTCACAGAAAACTAGTCAATCTAATCACACTAGGACCACAGCCTTGTCTAACTCAGTGAAACTAAGCCTGCGGGGCAACCCAAGACAGGCGGGTCATGGTGGAGAGGTCTGACAGAATGTGGTCCACTGGAGAAGAGAATGGCAAGCCACTTCAGTATTCTTGCCTTGAGAACCCCATGAACAGTATGAAAAGGCAAAATGATAGGATACGAAAGAGGAACTCCCCAGGTCGGTAGGTGCCCAATATGCTACTGGAGGTCAGTGGAGAATAGCTCCAGAAAGAATGAAGGGATGGAGCCAAAGCAAAAACAATACCCAGCTGTGGATGTGACGTGATAGAAGCAAGGTCCGATGCTGTAAAGAGCAATATTGCATAGGAACATAGAATGTCAAGTCCATGAATCAAGGCAAATTGGAAGTGGTCAAACAAGAGATGGCAAGAGTGAACGTCGACATTCTAGGAATCAGTGAACTAAAATGGACTGGACTGTGTGAATTTAACTCAGATGACCATTTTATTTACTACTGCGGGCAGGAATCCCTTAGAAGAAATGGAGTAGCCATCATGGTCAACAAAAGAGTCCAGAATGCAGTACTTGGATGCAATCTCAAAAACGACAGAATGATCTCTGTTCATTTCCAAGGCAAACCATTCAATATCACGGTAATTCAAGTCTATGCCTCAACCAGTAATGCTGAAGAAGCTGAACGGTTCTATGAAGACCTACAAGACCTTTTAGTACTAACACCCAAAAAAGATGTCCTTTTCATTTTAGGGGACTGGAATGCAAAAGTAGGAAGTCAGGAAACACCTGGAGTAACAGGCAAATTTGGCCTTGGAATGCAGAATGAAGCAGGGCAAAGACTAATAGAGTTTTGCCAAGAAAATGCACTGGTCATAGCAAACACACTCTTCCAACAACACAAGAGAAGACTCTACACATGGACATCACCAGATGTGTCAACACCGAAATCAGATTGATTATATTCTTTGCAGCCAAAGATGGAGAAGCTCTATACAGTCAACAAAAACAAGACCAGGAGCTGACTGTGGCTCAGATCATGAACTCCTTATTACCAAATTCTGACTTAAATTGAAGAAAGTAGGGAAAACCACTAGACTGTTCAGGTATGACCTAAATCAAATCCCTTATGATTATACAGTGGAAGTGAGAAATAGATTCAAGGGCCTAGATCTGATAGATAGAGTGCCTGATGAACTATAGAATGAGGTTATTGACATTGTACAGGAGCAGGGATCAAGACCATCCCCATGGAAAAGAAATGCAAAAAAGCAAAATGGTTGTCTGGGGAGGCCTTACAAATAGCTGTGAAAAGAAGAGAGGCGAAAAGAGAAGGAGAAAAGGAAAGATATAAGCATCTGAATGCAGAGTTCCAAAGAATAGCAAGAAGAGATAAGAAAGCTTTCTTCAGCGAACAGTGCAAAGAAACAGAAGAGAACAACAGAATGGGAAAGACTAGAGATCTCTTCAAGAAAATCAGAGATACCAAGGGAACATTTCATGCAAAGATGGGCTCAATAAAGAACAGAAATGGTCTGGACCTAACAGAAGCAGAAGATATTAAGAACAGGTGGCAAGAATATACAGAAGAACTGTACAAAAAAAGATCTTCACGACCCAGATAAGCACGATGGTGTGATCACTCACCTAGAGCCAGACATCCTGGATTGTGAAGTCGAGTGGGCCTTAGAAAGCATCACTACGAACAAAGCTAGAGGAGGCAATGGAATTCCAGTTGAGCTCTTTCAAATCCTGAAAGATGAT